>JBBPOC010001166.1:0-11232 GCA_038091235.1 Tylopilus rubrobrunneus | reverse complement strand
ACGAAGATTCAGACGACCTCCACCTGGAGAACGACGACGAAGCACGCCACCGGCTTTGGAGGAGATTGATGTTAGTCTTCTTGGGCACACTCTTCCTCTGCTTCGTCGTATTCCTGGTACTGGCACTACTAGCATATTCCTATGCAACTCGGCTTTCCTCTCTCTCTCCAGTGACCTACTCTCGCATGGCCTAAGCTTCCAAGGCCCAGACAAAGTTGATCTCATCAATGCCACCGATGGGGGTCTTTGGATAAAGGTGGAGGGTAGAGTAGGTGTGGATGCTGGGTCAATGACTCGCGTCAACAATAACGACGACCAAGGCACGCTGAATGACCTGTTCAAATCGGTTGGTCGTCTAGCAATTTCCATCCTCGGGACCGTCTCAGCTAGCTTCGCCACGGTCCATGTGTACTCAGACCAAGCTTTACTCGCAAATGTCTCGGCGCGACCACTGGAGTTGCCTCTCTCCAGTAATACCCCACTCGATGCATCATGGTTGGCACCGATATCCGTGCCTCTCTTCATACGCCCCACGAATAATGTTTCGGACCTCATTCAATTTGTCGAATGTTCATGCCGCAGCGGGGATGTATCACTCTGAGCCATCGGTGCGACGATAAGGGGTTCTGCCCTGGCGCGTCGCATGTCCGAGTCCAAAATGCGTGACATGGCACCAAGTACCCGTGTCCTTGCAGATTAATCCCTCGCCCCATAGCACTGGTAGTTGGGGTGAAACCGTACAGCATCCGACCGCACGTCGATGCTGCACTCAATTGCCCATGTGATACTGGGCAGTGATGGAACCCCAAACGGCTAGTGCCAAGGTGATCCCGGGTCAAGTTACCGACCGTTGCACCACATCCGATGACCCTTAAATGGTCGACGCTTGATATAGATACCCCAACTTGAATCCGTCGTCCCTTTGCGTTAGCCGACATAGCCTTCGAAGAGAATATGCCAACAACTCTGTCAAAGACGAAGAAGTTACTACCTCGGCTCAACCCCACAAGCTTCACTATGATCAGGTATGTTCCCGTCCCCTCCCTCCTTCTGGATCTAATTAGCTGCCCAGTATCGGCGGTGTCATTGGTAGCGGCCTCTTCGTCCGGAACTGCTACGTCCCTTGCAAACGGTGGACCTGTCGGGCTTTTGCTTGGCTACGTTATCATGGGTTCCATTGTATTCGCAATGATGGTCAGTCAGAGGCTGTCAGTTCCCCACACCGAACATGCTCTCACATGGTCGCTCCCCCAGGTACCCTTGGGGGAGATGGTTGCATAACCTACCAATCGCAGGTTGCCATATCAAACTTGCGGAACCTTTTGTGAACCTGCCCTGTCCCTTGCAATGGGTTGAAATTACTGGTACAACTGGACGCTCACCGGTACATTCGATTTCCTTCCTCCGCCAAGTTTGTATAGCTGATTTCCATTCCCGCCCCCGGTGAATATGCAACGATTCTCGTCTTTTCCTGTGACCTTCTAACCGTTTTTTTCCAGCCGAATTATCCGCCGCTGCCCTCTTGATAGGTCACTGGCACCCGCACGTCAGTAATGCTCTCTGGGTGTTCATGTGCATCGTCGTCGCTGTCACCGTCAACATGTTGGGCGCCGGTGCTTACGGGGAAGCTGAATTCTGCTTCGCGTGGGTAATCTGCGCACCTCATGTTTCTACTTACGAAACTCTTTTCCAGCTCTACCAAAGTAATCACAATCACTGGTCTCATCATATTAGGTATCGTCCTCGACCTTCGAGGTGGTCCTGATCAGGATCGTCTTGGCTTCCGCTACTGGAAGAACCTTGGACCTTTCGCTCAATTCGATGGGATACCCGGTGCAGAGGGTCGGTTCCTTGGGTGGTGGTCTGTCCTCGACAATGCTGCTTTCTCTTTCATTGGCACCGGAATCGTCGCCGTAAGTCGGACCACCTAACACCCGCTTCCTGTGTCATTTTGACAGATCGCAGCCGGAGGAACGAAGAATCCGCGTCGCAACCTTCCTAGATGGGTACCAACGACGACGTCTTCACTTATGCGGAACCTTTCGACCTCGGCAGAGCTGAGGTCCAGGGGCGAGAAGTAAATACATTCATATCTTGCTGACGACGCAGTACGTGAGGATTGATTGCCTGAACCTCAAGTGAAAGATTCATGCGATTCCTCCAGGTCCCGATGACGCTCAGGTTTTCAGCGGATACCACCATCTGCACGTAGCGAAGCGACGGGTTCACCTTCTGGAGGCGTCGGATGATGGTAACCGCACGTCAGCGGCTCTATCTCGCAGCTCTCGGTGGCAGCAACAAGCGAGCGGTTCTGACCTTTAAACTGAATTCATCACGTGTAATTGAAGGGGGACAATTCGCGTCAACCAAAGGACGAAGCAGTTGCAACCCACGAGACCCTTCAACAAGGCTCCTGATAAGTGTACGAGGCGCGCGAACCGTAGCTTGTGCACGATTCGACTCATTAATATCCCTGTCGCTCCGCCCCACCCACTCCTCTGTCTTCCTGTGAGTCTTTCCTTACCTGTTACTTCAATGCCAACGGTGCTGACGGGGCAACCCACATTGTTGATAGTTCAAGGGCGTGGGGTATCGCTCAGCAGCGGTACAACTGCTGATATGAACGCTGGCACGACCAACATTACCGGTCCGACGGATGCCATCGGGGTCGTCCACGCCTAATCCCCAACCCCTCTTCGCGTCTTTGAGCGAGACAGTCCCTTGGGAAGCGTCTGGCACTATACGGAGGTCTCGCTCGATCTGCCTGTTTCGAATGCCCCGGCTGCGACCGGGGACTTTGTTCCTCCGTTCCTGGTGCGGACCTGTCATATTCATCGAAGATGTCGGCGAGATATCGGTGAGATCATAGAACATTAAAGTCACTTTGCGAGTCGCTGACTTTGTACAATGCTTTCGGTATGTTGGTTTGTGTTGCATTGGAATGTTCATCATCAAATCACAATCCCGACATGCGTAGCATTTGAAACAGGCGGGTGGGTCATTGTCAGGAAGGCAGTGTCAGACGAAAAACGGTGGGAAAAGCAAATCCTCATTGCTTTGGTGCGGTATTGGGTTTATTGAACTGCGGCGGCGTGACATTATTTTACAGCAGCATCGTTTATCCCTTTTTTTTTTTTTTTTTTGGCTCAGTCTGTCACGCTTTCCTAAGCGACGGGATATTTAATGCCCCCTCTGAAGCTGCTGGACTCTTCAGCTCCAGCTCTCTCTCGATCACCATCACTCTTCTCTCTTATGTCGGATTCTGCCAACAGTCGCGCTGGTGCTGCTCTTCCGGAGTCTTCGACGACGGGACAGAAGCGCTCACACTCGAATGCCCTTCAAGTAGGGCCGAGGAAACGGCCGTGCGTCTCGCAGACCGTTGCATGGTCATTGCTAACTGCATCACAGAAGCACCCAAGACCCATTGGTCCACCATGGCCGACACTTCGGACGGGTTGTCCATGCCTTCTGCAGCGTGCGAACGTTGCTCACGAACGGCCTCGTCATGACGGCTGAACTGGAGGATAGACCTTTGGAGACATTTTCGGATCAGTAATTATCCTCCTCCATTGTTCAATCCATATCTGACTCCTCGGCAGCGAAAGAAAGGAGTTCGCTGTATTCTCCGAGCTCCTAAAATTGGTCCCATCGCTCGAAGCACGTCTTTTCTCATCTGATGAGGAAGAAGTCAGTGCTATGGCGGAGTTGGTGAGTTTTGATCCCACAACATGGCCTGCGACTTATCATTTCCAACAAGATCCAGAAGGGTGCTAACGGTGCCAGGGCGGACGACACGAAGGGGATGAAGGGTGCGATTATCGACTGGATCACCCCAAAGGGCCAGTCGCTCACTCCTCATATTCCATGCAACACGAAGTCAGTTAGAGGTTTTCATCACGAACGCACTGGGGCGTTGCTCTGCCCGGCCGGCTACGATTGGTCTAATGCAGAGTATGTGTGCCGATTGTATTTTTCCTTCATCCAATTAAAGCGCCATAGAATCAAGGAAAAGCTACGCAATGGGCAGCTGCGAGTAGCAGGGGACCAATGGCCTCTGTTTTTATACGCGAATTACACGTATGATGCGGAGGACCCATGGAATGGCCTCCTGCGTAGTGGCATTTTGGTTTTGGTATGGAATTGTCTCTCGATTGTGGCCTTACTCATATATCGCGCATGCAGGCCTACAAGTACATATTCACGTCTCCGAGTTCTGTTGACCTCGACGAGCCAAAGGCTACACGGTCTTGCAATGCGCGCATCCACGGAATGTATGTGGTGACGAAAGCTTCGATTGCATATGTCGCAACACAGGTGGGCGTCTTGTCGTCGTTCTGTCCGTAGCTGAGCCTTGATTCATAGGCCCGTTTTGCGTTGACATCTGCGCAAGTTTTTTCACGGACTGACCTTTCGACAGATTCGGAGAGATTCTACAACACTATTCTCGAACTTCTTGAGGATCCGGACGAGAAGGACGAAGTAAATCAGCTTCTGCACTGGTGGAACAGGTACCTTGACTCGGATATGTTTCATAACAACAATGCATGTGCTAATCTTTCTGTAGGCAGATCTTTCCAACCAATGCTGAAACTTCTCGGTTACCATCCGAGAATAGTGCGCTGGCAATGATTCGTCGGAGGCGAGCAGCACTCAAAGTGGCAGCCCACAATGCATCCACGGGCCACTCAGCATCTGCCTCTGATAGTGATTAACATGCTCTTTTTCTGTACACAGTCAGCAGGCTTTATATTCCTTCTTTCATCATAATTTTGTATTGCAATTCAAATATAATTTTGTCTGAATTCACTGTTAAGTAAGCTGTGACTGTGAGTCTTGAGGAGATCACTTGTTAGCATTTTGATTATGATTGATAAGATATCTCTACCAGATCAAACAGATGATTTGGTAGTCCTCTTGATTGTGATTGATAAGATGTCTCTGCCAGATCAAACAGATGATTTGCTAGTCTTTTTGGTTGTGGTTGATAAGATATCTCTGCCAGATCAAACAGATGATTTGCTAGTCTTTTTGGTTGTGGTTGATAAGATATCTCTGCCAGATCAAACAGGTGGTTTGATAGTCTTTTTGGTTGTGGTTGATAAGATATTTCTACCAGATCAAACAGATGATTTGGTAGTCCTCTTGATTGTGATTGATAAGATGTCTCTGCCAGATCAAACAGATGATTTGCCAGTCCTCTTGATTATGATTGATAAGATATCTCTGCCAGATTAAACAGGTGGTTTGATAGTCTTTTTGGTTGTGGTTGATAAGATATCTCTGCCAGATCAAACAGATGATTTGCCAGTCCTCTTGATTATGATTGATAAGATATCTCTCCCAGATTAAACAGGTGGTTTGATAGTCTTTTTGGTTGTGGTTGATAAGATATCTCTGCCAGATCAAACAGATAATTTGATAGTCTTTGTGATCATGATTGCAAGGTTGGTCATATAAATAAATCTTATAATCTGCCAACCTTTTGATTATGAATAATAAAGTTTGCCTCATAGATAAAACTTACAATGTATCCAACTTCTGATTATGATTGATCAGCAATGATTTTTAGATGAAACTAACAACTTCTTAGCATTCTGAGTATGCTTGATAATGTCTATCTTATAGCTGAGAGTGACAAGCTGCTTGCATTTGAGATATTCTTGACAAGATTTATATTGTATATAGGATAGATAATACATGAACTACAGTGTAAATTGCTGATGTATTGGCTGAAACTGTATCTTACTGATGCAGATAATAATGTTTAACTAGAAGACATTCTTTATCTGCAATAAAAACCCTCCCATAGATTATATGATAGTATCAAGATACATAACATTATGATGTATATTATAAGAGTTTATGAAGTGGACCATGCTATCTATAGAACTATCATTTTAAGTACAATTTCCTGATGGGTGCGAGTGGGCAGCAGCGGTGTGCGCACGAGCCTGGCTATGGGTCGTCAGCGACTGTGAAACAGAGGGCGTTACTCGAGGCAGTTTGGATCCGAGACAGCGGAAGCGTCGGTACAGCGCAGTGACAGACGGTAATTGAACGATAAAGTGGCGGTTACGGTATGGGGACAGAGACTATACGTCCTATTGGGACGTTCAAAAAAAAGTGTAGACCTGGTGTGGTCTCACTCAGACAACAGAACGTGAGGAACGTATATAGCAGAAGAGGGAAAAGATACAAGTGTCATACTACGGTGCTGTCCCCGCTATAAGTAGTAGTCCGTGGTGTGCAACGTAAACATGGTGCAAACAGTGTTGGTATGCTCGGCATGCTTACAACAGGGGTTCGTTTCTCAGCAGTGTGATGGTGATCCCTTCTGAGGAACCAGCACCTTGAGCCCAACAAGTGATTTGTACTTCTGGGACGTCTACATAGTCAAAATGAAGGTTGAACAATTCGATGGACATCATAATGTGCACACGTACCAACGATAAGATGCAGATGATCAACCTTCGGTTGTGACCCGAATTCCGACGACAACGGCTGTGAAGCACGCAAGGGTTTGCCCAACTGAGAGATGGACAGCCTTCCCAGAACAGCTGGGGAGTCATCGCTGGAAAGGTCCAAGGCATGTGTGTCTGGGATCTTGTACAGACGCACAGCGTGCTGCTAGTGTGCACTGTTTAGCTGGGATGATTCGCAAATGCGTGCTCGTATGTTCCCGAAGGTGACATTGGGGGATGCTTCGATAGAGTCATAGTCGCCCAGGCCTGATCCGCGTACCCAATAATTCAGTGTTACTTGAGGCTCGCTCATCGTTAAACGTGGTAGTGTTTGAACAACGAATTCAGACCCAGCCTGCCAGTGGCATGAAGTTGTGGGGTAAATTTCTCACACATCGCGATTGTCTGAATCTCTCCGGTGTAGTTCAAGACTTCAACCTCAGGCTCTTCTTCATGTTCCTAGCTAATCATTGAACTTTTGCCCTCAGCGCTCGCCTCTACTAAAGACTCATATTCTAACATTGACGATCGCCTAGAGGAATAAATATTGATAGTATTCGCGAGTTTCTCTGGCCTGGATGGTACCTCTGAACCGACAGCTATTGGGACATCGGATAATGGTGGGTCGCAAGCTCCTACTTTCAAGCTCCTACTTCTTGCTCGACGCGCAGATGTGTCGCATCCTGAAGGTCATTCTCTGCATCGACATTTCGAAGGTATCCACTCGTAACATCACGAGCATGGACGACCCAAGGTACTTGCCAGGGAGGAACGAACGGGGGTCGCTCATCACCCATGGCACCGCGCCATGTGCTCCAGCATCTCATTATCATGTTCTGCAAGAACAAGTTCCCTATCGATCACGGACGGCCCGGGCATCCCCCTGCTGACCAACGGCGGATATCTCACCTCGCCCAAGTTCGCTTTCGCCGCCTAGTCAAAGTCGATAATCCGTCTCATATGGTTTGTACAGGTGTTGACAAGAAGGCTCTACAACTTGAAGGTACACTTTGAATGTGGTACGCGACACGCGTCGCGTTCGTTCGGTCCATGTTGTGACTAACAGGCGAATCTTGGTTGTGTCTCTGGTTCGATGGCGAGCCCACAATTGATGCAAATACCCAGCTACAATTGACGAGAAAGTGCGGCTGTCGAGAGGTGCGGTCCATTGGCGACGCGGTGTCATTGCGTCTTACGTGGCCGGTTCGTTGCTGGCATGCGTTTTCTGAATAACTTTACGGCGGACATTACTTTGCTTCTCCCTCGATGCGCAAAAACGTGTCACGTTCCCAAGGCTCATACTCTGCACCACGTCTTGATACGTTGCGACAGTACCAGCCCGTACCATCCCAAGCGCGAGTGGACTCCCAAAGTATCTGGCGAGGGACAATGGTAGAAATGAGCGGGAGGACAAGAGGGACTCCGACCTGGTCAACAGATTCATGAACGACCTTCCATACGCAACTCAACTGAACTCACGATACGACTATACTGGTCTTTCCGGATGAACTGGCAACAAAGGGTTTTGCCCAAAATTCGTTTCCGGAGCCATGCCAGACTCTCTTCATGGTATGGTTGCCCAGGACGACCATAGTGAGCACCCTGTGAAACGTATTCTCATGAGGACAGCCTCTGACGCGTGCCAGTGTACCCGCGGCGTACCTCGGGTGTGTCCACACCCGCGATCCGAACGTGGATCTTCTGGTCTTTCAAATCTGTTACATGTGCGACATGGCATCCGTCACGCGGAACAGGAGACGATGGATCGGGTGACGCACCTTTCCGTCTCGTCGGTATGCGCCTGAACTTGGAGGGCCACCGTCAACCGATTCCTGGGGTGTGGTACAATCGAAAGTCGTCCGCATCCTCGACGCTGTGGGAGTAACCACATTTCCACAACGACTCAGTTCAGAACAGGATGGTGAGTGGTGTCAGAGTGTCACTGTAGCGTGTCCATAATGGTGTGTCAGAAGAACACGCGTCGAGAATGGTCGGGGTATTGTGCGCGTTGGATGTGTTGGACGGTGAGCGGGTGTGTGGGTCGCTTTTGCGAGCGAACCACGACCAAAAGTACGAAGTCATCCAAGTGCCGATTTGATTTTCACACATCCATCCCAACTGTCACAGCCACCGCTAAATTGAACTCGATGATGATCGAGGTTCTGCTGGCAGAGCAGTCAAGCTTCATGAAAATTGAGCGGCTGGACCCACTTGCGCAGTACGTTCTCATCCTCACGGCGTGCAACGTGTTGGTTTTTTTTTTCGGCGTCTGAGCTAATCTCACGCTCGCCCTTGTTCCTTAAACTGCGTTCATTTTACGTGCTGCACATGCACGCCCTGGTCACGGTGAGGCCCTGCTTTCGGACTGGAAAAGGCAATTGGCCTTTCAAATTTCAGGAACTTCTATTCACTGCCTGAAAGAACACGCGAGCGTGCTGTGGCACTGCAACGAGCTTGAAGATCGCACCCTGCTACTAGTAATTCCGAACCCCCTGTCCTTCGACCAAAGGGAGAGAGACATTCGCAACCTCCATCCAGCCTGGGGGAACACGTACTTTATGTCATTACCTGTAATGTGGATGTTTCTAGCAGTATAAAAGGTAGTCGTACATTATACATAACGATTGAGTCACAACCTTCCTGCAGCCTTTTCCGAGCTATAGTAATCTTACTGCCCCTCCTGGTCCTGTCCACGCCTCGGATTCCATATGACATCCAGCATCTCGATGTCATGCTCTGCAAGAATAGGTTCGCCCCAGTTCGCACCATCTGGTCTCCACTCCTTCCTGTTAACTTGAAGCAGCGACGCCGGGTAGACCACATCGTTCACTTTCCCCGACCAGTCAAAGTCGACAATCTTGAAATCCGCCTCGTTGACCTCAGACACCATGATGTTGGTATCTCGGATGTCCCCATGGACAAAGCCTCCCTTGTGAAATTCCGCCAGCTTTGCTGCTATGGGTGCCTGCCAATGGGTGGTGGATTTTGATATCTGTATGTCACACAACGTTTTGTGCTCAGCACGGATATCGTCCATGACCACCATAAACCAGTCGCCGGGAATGGTCTCTAAACCTCGCAGTGTGGGCGCACAGCCCAAGGAGACACAATAGTCATGAGCCTCTGATGAATACTCTCGAGTAAACTTGATACAGATCGGCGTGCCGTCTTCCGAATCTTCAAACCCGAAGAAGACGAGCTTTTCCGTGGATGGTTGTTCCTTATATACAATTTTCTTCGCGCTCCCATCGATCCGCGAGCAGTATGTGGTGGGGTGTGGAAAAATCTGCGGGGCGGACGTGGATTTTGGCCCTTTCAAATCATCATAGTACTGTTTCAGCGTCCGGACAGCTTTACGACACGCAGTCAGATGTCGTGCCAAGCCAAGGAACTTGACATGGTCAGCTGGATGGAAATGACATGCGAAAGTTACTGACAGCTCTTGGGCTGTCGGACGCAGGTTCCATGCGGCACCGGCGAAGATGATAACGGGTCCTGCATAAAGACGGTCAGCGACGTAGCACTGGCATGCGCACGACATAAACCAACCGAAAATGGTCAACAGCAGACATGGCAGAGCAGAATTTGGCATGTTGGGCGCTATCTTTCTCGTGGACTCCAAGTAGTGTGCAACGGTCTGCGAGGATGGATCTATCATGCCATCCCCAAGCTTGTTCCTGAATTCAACTAGAGTGTAAGTGTGACCTTCAATAGAGATGTTGTCATCCGTTTGATATGTGGTGTTTGTCACTTTTGGGAACACGCAGTGAATACCATAGTCTGCAAGCATTTTCCGTTACCGCTTCCCGGTGGTACTCGTCGTCGTAGATATCTGACATGGCGAGCGCAAAGCGGTGAGCAAATTGATTGTCGTTTGCAGTTGTTTCGATGTTCCTGCTGTCCTCGACGAATTGGCCAAATGCGGGGTCAAGTAAGACGGGAAGGATGCGGTCCTCGATTTCCCAAGGGCGTGCGCAGGGGATAGCTTTCGTTTCCTGACCCAGCTGCTCAATGACACCACTCTGAGAGGGCTGCGTCGTTGGGTTATCTTGGAGGAACTTTTCGCGCTCGCGTTGAATTGGAACGTTGTCTGGGGTAGGAGCACGGGAGGAACACCGCAGAAAGGTTGTGATTCGCTAATCAGTACATGTGGACACAAGCACGCGAAAACGCACTTGGACGGGCCAATTCCTCAATTACGACCTTCGATGTCGAAGAAAATGGAATGTCACTGAGCGCAGCCTCCACTGTTTGTTTGTCCTCGACAAGGTCACCCTTCCCCCTCCCATCGAGAACCTTTTTCAATTCATCCTGATTTTGATACATGAACGTGTAGAGGTTCAAGCCATGGGCATAACGAAGCTGCGGTAACATTTCCATGGCCCTATGTTTGAGTGAAAACAGGGGTTCGTTTCTCGGCAGTGTGATGGTAACCCCTTCTGAGGAACCAGCACCTCGAGCCCAACAAGTGATTTGTACTTCTGGGACGTCTACATAGTCAAAATGAAGGTTGAACAATTCGATGGACATCATAATGCACACACGTACCAACGATAAGATGCAGATGATCAACCTTCGGCTGTGATCCGAATTCCGACGACAACGGTTGTGAAGCACGCAAGGGTTTGCCCAACTGAGAGATGGACTAGATGTATGGCCGTACTACGGCAGGGACCTTGTTCACTGAAGGCATATATATTACATGTATCGTGAGGGTCAAGTATCAGCGCCGGATCTTAAGATACATAAATAAAGTGTATGGAAGGTTGCA
>JBBPOC010001165.1:0-11237 GCA_038091235.1 Tylopilus rubrobrunneus | reverse complement strand
TTTAGTCCGACACTGGCCATGTTCGGAAGAATGAGACCAAACCTCTTAGCGCTTCTTCATAGCGGTCCAAGGATTCGAGGGCGGTTGCACGCCTGTTGAGAGCCTTGACGTAATTTGGGTCCTGACGAAGCGCATCGTCGCAGTCTGCCACTACGCGCTCGTGCTGTGGAGGCGACATGTACATGTAACCTGTAGACATGAGTACGAAATGCGTGGGCAGATGAGGGGTGGGACGGACATGCTGCACGGTTGCTGTAAAACACGGGTTCGGGTCGTGGCGAGACCTGTATGGCCTGTGTGTAGAGGTCGATGGCCTGTTCGAACTTGCGGGCCTGGTAGAGCGTGTTGCCCCGTGTCTTGAGGGAAGCGGCCTGTTTTACGCGATCCTGCGAGAGAAACGGGTGAGGTGCACGCAGCGCGGTGGAAAAGGGGAGCACAGACCTCGAACGGCATGCTGGCGATCTGCGCGGCGGACAGCGGTACATGGTCTGTAGGGGGCGGTGTGAAACGGGGGAGAGAGGGGGAAGGATTGGACATACCGTCGACGTCGCCAGGCTTTGGTTTAATTTCCTCGATGATGGGACCGTCGGTGTCAGTGGGCGACTTTTTCTTTTGCTTCCTGTCTTTGGACTTTCCCTTGCGGGGCCGTGCAGAGGAGGAGGCGTAGTAGACGGCGCCGGCAGCGATGAGGGCGGCTGCGGTGGCGACGAGGATGGTGCGCTTGTTGTCAGCGACCCAGTGCTGTATGCGGTCGACGTAGGACTCCGTTGTGGTCATGGCGGACAAGAGAGCTCTGCCAATTCGCTTTTTTTCCGGTCTCACACGCGTATTACGTCAACACGAACACCCGCCGTACCCGTCCTCGCCCTGCTCCTGTCCCAGCTCGATCGTGCCAGGCATGCCCTCCTCCCGAACCTGGCCCACCTCTCGCGAAAGGGGCGCCCACAGCTCCGGGGTATCCAATATCTCCTTCACTAGACCCTCGAACACCTCCCGCACACCCACCGCCGTCTTCGCGGACGCCTCCAGGAACAGCGCGTCCTTGCGTCCTGCGAACGCCGCCGCCTCCTCCGTCGACACTTGCCGCGAGTGTTCCTGCACCACGGTCAGACCCCGCGCAGTCCAGCCGCATCAGCGCACCTTGTCCAGCTTGTTGCCGACGATGATCTTGGGTACTGTCGTCGACACGTACGTATCAATCTCTGTGAACCATTTCGGGAGCGCGTCAAAGGTTTCCCGGTTGGAGACGTCGTAGACTGCTGGAATCGCATCAGATACAAAGTAGTGCGCTCGCTGTACTCGCCTAGAATGATGCCTTGTGCGCCGCGATAATACGACGATGTGATGGTCCGGAAACGCTCTTGTCCCGCCGTGTCCTGTCGCGCAAGCGTTCAGATGGCGTCCAAGCCAGGGAGAGATCACCGACCCATATGCTCAGCTTTACTTTCCGTCCGTTCACCTCCATCTTGTGGACCTGTCGTCGCACCGGTCAATACGGCGATCCGAGAGACCGCAACCCTCGTACTCACCCGGAAGTCGACCCCGATCGTCGCAGTCGCCTCGTCTTCGGGTATCCATGCCTCGTCAGAGAACCGCAGCAGCAGGCTGCTCTTCCCCACAGATGCGTTCCCTATCAGGAGCAGCTTGACGTTGACGGGGGTTGAAGCGCTTGCTGCAGAGGGCGTCGTGCTCGTTTCGATGGATGACATTGCACCTCTGGCGTCGTCGTTGGAGTGAGCCCTGACACTGCCTGGCTGCCTCGCGGAGTCCAGCCACAACCGGCAAGTAACTCGATCAGGGCAGGCGTCACAAAAGGACTGGAATTGCAAGCTACAATATGCTGTTGGATGTACTATCGCTCTCCTCGCCTCACACGACCACCACGCGGGCAACGGGCTCAACAAACAACGACCCTTGGCGTCAAGGTTGCGTGATCAAGAGTCACACTGGCACCGTATATGCGCGACTCTGGCGCTTTCACTGGTAGATAAAGTTGTACCGTGATAACAAGTGTGGTATCGCAGAAAGCTGCGGACCGTATCTGGCGTATTCGTCATTAAGGCGGCACCGAGCAATCCAAATTGCAACATACCGGGCTGCGTTGTCGTACAACTCGAACAGAGGAATCGCGAGTAGCTTCATATTTTTAGGGACAGCGAGCACCTCTGCGAATGCATGAGAAAGGGTCACAAGGCACACGACGGAGACGCACTGCGCTCGGGCATCTGAACCAAAAAGAGCTTTTTGCATTCCTTGGGCTTGGTTATGTGAGCAGGAACGAACGGGTACTGAAAGGCACGCGGTCAGGGCTCGGTGCGACGCGGGTCGACCAACACACGTACCATGAACGTCTCGAAATTGGGTCTCCACCACTGAGCAAGACAGTCTCCGATTTCCCACTCGTTGTCGACGCCATGGGAGGCGTTGAACTGTTTTGATTCGGAAGGCGGTGCCAGACGCTCGTCCAGCCTACGCTTCAGACCATCGATGTCGTCTTCACCGGGCTTCAGGTAGTCGCCTGGACTGGACGCGTTTCAAATCTGTGTACGGGGAGCGGGGAAGAAGCGCTTACAGCTTGAAAAACGCGTTCGCGATCTGGAGCATGAGGATGTGTGGGTGACCATGGTCGTGCACGACGAGGATACCCTCTACGGTGCGACGCATGCCAAAGTCTTCATAATTGTTTTGAAGACGCTGAAGGCGGGCAGAGACGGAGGGGTCCTCTTCGGGCTGGGCTTCTTTGGTGCTATAGAAAGATGAGTCGGGCGGCGTCGAGCGGCGCGGTGGACGAACCTGAACGTGAAGTTGGAGAGGGGGTAGCTGTACGTCGTGTGAGACGGTGACGGCGGTGAAAAGGAGAGACACGCACAGCAAGATCGTGTTCGACATCGCGATGGTCGTCGTCGTCGTCGTCGAGCACGTCGGCGGAGACAGCGCGTGCCTCGATGCCACGTGATACGGGTGATGCCGAGAATTTTCCTTTTTTGACTTGTTTTCGGAACGATCAACGCAGGTCGAGGACGGGCCAGTCTCGCTGGCGATGGCGTAACACGTCCTTATCATGTCCCTTGGTGCGTCCCCCACTCCCCGCATCGTCCTCCACGCCGTGCACGACGTCCACCGCGACACCGACGGCGGCGAGGACCCCTACGCCGACGATGGTGCCATGAACCCCACTGCGTCGCCCCCTCCTGACGAGTCCGTCTTGCGCCGAGCTGGGTATGTTTATCGCTGTATTTTGTCATCCACGTTCTAGACCACCCGTTCTCCAGCTTGCTACAGCCGATGAGTTATGTCTCTTCCTCCTTTCGGAGTATTGGTGTACCTCGCTCGCAGGACGTGATACGCGCGAGCACCGTCCAACTCTCGAACACCGTCATACCCCATCGCACTCCGGCCAGCTCCTCGTTGCCCCGCCCATCCCCCTATCCCGACGACCATCCCTCCGTCCCTTCTCTGAGTGCCCACGCCACACATGGTCCAGCCGAGCCTTCTTCCGAACGTGCGTGTGTCTGACTGCATTTGTGTCACCGTAAGCGTAATTCATCCCCACCCCATCATGGCACGTTTCTAGCTTCTGTGTCACACTCCCGTGACTCGTTCATCTTTCCGAAGAATGCAATCCAAGATGGTTCCCCTGAAACCATCTCGAGGACCCCTCCCCATCCGTCTTTTAAGCAGCCTCGTCCTTTCTCATCTTCATTCACCCCCTCCACCCCCAACACGAACAGAGGCAGTCCCCGTCTTTCCCTGGCCTCTGATCCAGACATGGATGCGGATGAAGATCTCGCTGCGTCTACATACACGTTCGACTCCAGTCCAACAGGCCCCTCCGCTAGCCTCACTGGGTCCGGTACGTTCACTCCTCGTGGCGTTGGACATACAACGCTCGGCCCCCCTTCTGCCCTTTCCGTTCTCCTCGCTCGTAAGGGGGAGGACAAACAGAGCAAACAGATGCTCAGCGTTGACCAGACTTGCGCCGAGGGAGGTCACGAGCGTGCTAGCACGTCGGATTATCCCACTTCTCAGATTTCCATAACGCCGACCAACGAGCGCCCGGGTTACGCTTACTCCACGTCCATCACCACCGGCGCCCCGCATCTGGGATCGAAATCACATACGGGCCCTCGTCCTGCGGAGACCTCCGAAGCAGAGTCATTCGATCAATCGGAGTGCATACTCGATGAAACAACTCCATTGTTACACACCACCCACGCCACTTATCATCCCGGAGACCCCAACGATGGTTCACGACCTATTCCCAAGACCCAGCTGGAGCACGCAAAACCAGTCATTCCAAGTGAATATGGCTCGATCACGTTCCTGCGCAAGCCATCCCAAACATTTCGTCACATTCTCGACCCAAATCTCGGGCGTAAAGCTTTCAGGGCAATTCCCGCCGTCGTTCTAGGCACGTTATTGAATATCTTGGATGGCGTTTCTTGTACGTGTTTCATTCGAACATGTCATCCAGGATATAGATCCCGAGGTCAGGGTATCTGTCCTGGGGGAAACGTTCTGTGACATAGAAGCCAGATACTCACGTCATATGATTAGATGGTATGATTATATTCCCCGCTGCAGGCCTATTTGCAAGCTTCGGAGGTGTTGGCGTGTCCATGTTTTTCGTTTCGTGAGTGGATTCCTTTCAATTTTGCGCAGTGGTTGGCTGCTTTTCATCTACGCCGTTTAAATGTCACACGGTGCAAGTACAGCATGAAACTAACGCTTGATCGTCGTCTAGTACAGTCGTCGCTCAGCTTGTGTATACATTTGGAGGGAGCAGTTTTGCAGGTGCGAATGGGAGTATGATGATCGAAGTGGTGGTACGTATCCCCCTTTTATCTATATCTTTTTTCGTTGTTTGGATATGAACTCAAACTTTATAGCCCTTCTTCCACATTCTCGCATCAACGATCGCAAGCGATATTCTTGGTAAGGATTGGGCGGGGATGGATAACTTGAATCGGGAGGTTATAGCGACCACGCTCGCTGCATTTGCATTGTCCAGCATACTCACCGGTAAGTCGTCAACATTACTGCAGGAATGTTTACCTTTACTGTGACGCTTGGTTTTCCGTGTTTGAGAAAGTCCTTTGCCCCGTTTGTGGTGAGGAAAGCAAGGGTGGAGTGGAACTTGTGTGCAGACTTCTCATTGGACCTGCTTCGCACCCCATGATTAAAATTCTTGAATTTCAAAATGGTGCTGTAGTCCAGACATCTGATCATGGCCTGGGCCACATTTACAGGATTCACGTTCTTTCTCCTTGGATACCTTCGCCTTGGTGTCCTGATTGGGTTCTTCCCTAGGCACATTCTCGTCGGGTGAGTGCCGCTCACTTCTCTTTCAAGCGCCATTGTGGCGCGTGATGATGGCGACTGATGAAGTTCGGCCCACGGGATTCATTTTACAGGTGTATTGGCGGCGTTGGGATATTTTTGATCCTCACAGGGTGAGTTCCGCTTTTTCCCAGCGGTACATCGGATCCTGATCGCCAGGTTCTCGGTTTTACTCCCACCACCTCCGTTGCGCCCGCATGTTATAGACTCACCGTCAGCACGCGTCTCCCTTCGGATGCACTTGATCCGCCGACGTGGGATATCGTTCGGTATTTCGCGCTCGACCCACATGCGCTCACGTTGTGGATTCCGCCACTTGCGCTGGCGGTGCTTTTGAGAGTCATCACCGCGAGATGGAAGCATCAGCTCTTGTTCCCCATCTGTGAGTATGTCTCTCTCTTGTTTTGAGTCGCGCCCTAGAACCGTCGTATCCTAGATTTCTTGATCATCCCGGTCGTCTTTTACGTCGTCGTCGCGGCGGGACAGCTTGATCTAGACGCGCTCCGACAGGCGGGCTGGTTGTTCGAAACTGCACGGGAGGTCGGCAGTACGGACAGTTGGTATACCTTTTACACGTACTTCGGTGGGTGTCGGTTGGTGTCGACCGCGGTGGAGGTCGCTCATCATTGCGTTTGATGGCAGACTTGCGTGCCGTGCACTGGACTTTGATATGGAAGACGCTGCCTACTCAGTTCGCACTGTGCGTCATGTTGTGATTGACTTTTAAGCGCAACGCATCGCTGATGTGGCTGGGCCGATAGGCTGTTTTTTAATATCTTGCATCCTCCTCTTAACGTTCCCGCTTTGGGTGAGTGTCGATCCCGTTGATGTCTCGAACGTTATGTCGCTGACTTGTGTGTGCTTGCATAGCTGTATCACTCGATGAAGACGACGTCGACACGAACAAAGAGCTGGTTGCGCACGGAATATCTAATCTTGCTGCAGGATTTCTTGGGACCGTGTACGTCCCGACCCGTCTCAATCTACTGCGAGACGCTGACATGTCCACAGCCCGAATTATCTCGTCTATGTCAATACGCTCTTGTCAGTCGTTTCCTTTCCCTGCCTTTACCTTTGTATACTAAGAGCTATGTCGACGGCCAGATTTTATCGCGTGGGGGGTGGAAATCGCGTCGCTGGATTTATGCTGGCTGTAGCCACATTTTTGCTTTTAATTATTGGCACCGGACCGATCGCATACATCCGTGCGTCCCCTTCCCGAGTTCATTTCGTCGATCTTATATGAACCTGTGGCGCGCGCAGCTGTCATGGTTGTCGGCTCGCTTATTTTCGTTCTTGGGATTGACCTCGTGAAGGAGGCATTGTGGGACACGAGGCACCGCGTGAGCAGGTGAGCGTTTTACAATAAAATCAAGAAAGGCTTTTGTAATGCAGAGCTCGCCTAGGATGGAGTATATCACGATCCTCAGTATCATGGTCACCATGACGGTCTGGGACTTTGTCATTGGGGTTTTGTTTGGGATCATCGTTAGCTGTAAGTTTCAGTTTCTGGACACCCGGGCGACTCACTGATCCACTCTAGGCTTCTTTTTCGTTATTCAAAACTCCCAGCGTCGGAGCATCCGAACGTGCTATACGGGAGACAGTGCTATTTCCACCGTCCGTCGTCCCGCAGCCCACCGCGCCTACATCCGCGAGGTGTCGAAACAGACGCGCATCATCCAACTTCAAGGCTTCCTCTTCTTTGGCACGATCGCCCGGGTCGAGGACACCATCCGCTCGCTCGTCGACCCGCCGACGTTCTACGCACACCCAGTCCGCTTCGTCGTCGTAGACTTTGCACTCGTCGCGGGTGTCGACCTGTCGGCTGCGGAAGCGTTTGTGCGCGTGCAACGGTTGTTGGCTGCCAAGGGCGTCATGCTCGTCATTTGTGGGGTATCAAGGGCGGAGGTGGGCAAGGCGTTGAGCAGCGTGGGGGTGTTGGAACAGCCGTATGTGGAGCTGTTTGAGACGTTGAACGATGCGATGGAGTGTGAGTTACACCCCGGTTGTATGCGGTGTGGTGCTGATCGAGCGTGTAGGGACGGAGAATGCGTATCTGCGCGCGTGGTTTAGGGCGCAGACCAAGGAGACTGCGCCGGTTTGTGAGTCATTACATGCGCGCCCCCTTTGTCCCTTGACCGAACGTGGTAGCAGTGCTTCCGGGCCGTCAAATGGCGGATATCGATTTTCACGAGACTCTGGCCGGTTCGCCTCGAGGACTACAGCTCAGGGATGCCGGAGAGCGGATCATCGCCAACGGTACGCCCCTCTTTCCCTTCCGTTCGGCGCGCCGCTGTTTACCCTTATGTGTCGTCGACAGAGCTCTTCACCGACGTGTCGGCCGAGCCGCTACACACCCTCCTCAAAGCGTTCGGATCCTTTGAGGCCCTCGATCACGCCTCCCTCGCCGTGCTTGCCCCCTACCTTGAGCACGTCGCGTTCCCCGCCGGGTCCGTCCTATGGGAGAAAGACGACCCCCCGGACGGGCTCTACATCATCCAATCCGGCGTCTTGCGCGCGTCGTACAAGTTCGCGGCGCATACCCCCGTCATCGAGGAGAGCATGGTGTCGGGGACATTGGCGGGCGAGCTGTCGGCGCTGTCTGGGCTTCCGCGGAATGCGCGCGTGGTCGTCGAGCGCGATGTGGTGCTGTGGCGGCTTTCGGGGGGGAGTATGAAGCGGCTCGAGGAGGAGCGACCGCAGTTGGCACAGCGGTTCGTGAGGTTGGTGCTCAAAAGTGCGTCGTGTAACTGTGCATGAGTGGATGAGGTCATTGATCTCTTTCTTTCCTTTGCAAAGCTGCCAAGGTCGATACGGATACGCTCCTCGCCGCGCTTGCGACGAGATAAAAACGAGGGTTGGTACAGGTCGTGTATTCTACTTGTACGGCCGTCGGTCAAGAAACAAAAACTCACCACTACTTGCCATCAATTTACGTTGTCACCTGTATCGGCTTCGAATACATGAATGTCATTCACCGCTACCAGACCCGCCAGAGAATGACGCACTTTTTCCCAACCAATTCTGAACCTTTTCTTGTGCCAGTTGACGTGTATGAACCTCCGCCGCTTCCTCCTGTTCCTGACGCACCATCGCGACAGTTGTTCCAGGGGGATAACCCCTAAAAAACATCGAGAACGCGAAGGCCATGTCCATGGCCCGACACTGTTCTGCCTCCAGGGACTCCGAGTCCTGGCGGTTTCCGTGGTAACGTGGTGGCACATAGTCTGTGTCGGCTGGGTCGTCTGGTTCGACACTGTTGTCGCCATTGTCATCTTGAGGTTCGGAGGGAGGTGAAGCAGTTTTATGTGGTGGGTTGATGTACACCTTCTCGTAGCGTTGCTTCAGCACTTCTTTCATCTCTGAGGTGGCCCAATGCTTGATGACAGCAACCCCATAGGTGTAATCAAGAAATATGCTGAGTGGGGCGTTTGGAACGGACCAATCAGCTCGGACATCCCTTTGTGGTTGTGCAACCAGGGCCTCCCATTGTTCGATGTGTTGGAATGTTGTACGTAAAGGAGGTACTGTGCCCAGTTCCACTCTTGGAATGTCGTTAGGACCTAGCACAAAGTTGGGAGTCTGGAGAGAAGTAGTCACTTTGTATCAGGAAGCAATCACTAAGATGATTCACGTACCCTCAAAAAGGCACTCCTTCCATTGCCAAATCGACGATGGAGGTGAGCACTCAGAAACATCCCATTTTCGGGGGAATCAATATCAAGGTCACTTGGAAGATCCTTATATAAACCCCTGCGATCTGAAATGACAAAGTTGATGTACTAGCCAAAAAAAATGAGTCAAGTATATGTTGGCAATGAAATTGAAAATGATACGTCATTGCCCTTGGAGCGAGGGATGATATGTGCAGCATCACATTCTCTGCCAATAGTTCTTGTGACCACACAAAAGTTTCCATCACGTTGGGCCACTTCATGACGAAAACCATAGGCACGCTCAGTACGAGCAGTCGATGTGACCCTGTCAGTTAGCCCATTGGGATCAATGAGATGGTAGTCTCCTGATTGCCTTGTTAGTTGAAGGATGGCTGGAGAGTTGAAGACATTACCAGTAGGAACGTAGTAATAATCTTTAGCCATATCCTTGAACTCAGTTCCATGGTCGACTACGCCACCAGTAAGTTCTTCAGAGTCAAAGAGATCACCTTGTGATCCGAGGATGGCAAAAACGACGAAACGCAACCACTTGAGGGGTCGCAAAGTGAGCCTCTTGATGTCCTCGAGCGGAATGCACAATGCACAGATCCATTTGTCACTTTTTTTTTCGCGCATGTGGAGGTTGACGACAAAAGAAGGCTGCACAAAGGTAGCTGGCGAGGAGGCTGATGGCTGTGGCTGAGGCGCTGGCGATCGGGCTGATACGACTGACATGGCGGGCAGAGGAGAATGCGTGGGGGCGGGGGGAATTCAGCTCGTACTAGTATCAAAGCGCGCGATGTTCGGGCACGTGATTAATTTATGTCGTCACCGCACACATTCAAGCGCCCATGCAGTGGCAAGACCTCCCATACCCAGGGCGATGTGGAGCTGCAGCCATCAAAAAATAGCGCAATTTAGAGGCAAGTACTAGTAGGACTCGGAGGCTACATTGTCTGCGCACCCACCCATCCCTTGCCATATGTTATATCCGTACCCGTGTGCGACGCTGACACCACCGGGACAACGTCAACGACAACGCATCCTCACCTTCTCTCGTCCTCGCCCGCCTCATAGGCAGAGCTCGCTTAGGATGGAGTATGTCACGATCAGTATCATGGTCCTCATGACCGTGTGGGACTTTGTCGTTGCCAGTGGGGTTTTGTTTGGGATCATCGTTAGTTGTGAGTTTCAGTTTCTAGACACACGGACGACTCACTGATATACTCGCTACACACCCTTAAAAGCGTTCGGATCCTTTGAGGCCCTCGATCACGCCTCCCTCGCCGCGCTCGCCCCCTACCTTGAGCACGTCGCGTTCCCCGCCGGGTCCGTCCTATGGGAGAAAGACGACCCCAGACGTGCTCTACATCATCCAATCCGGCGTCCTGCGCACGTCGTACAAGTTCGCAGCGCATACGCCCGTCATCGAGGAGAGCATGGTGTCGGGGACATTGGCGGGCGAGCTGTCGGCGCTGTCGGGGCTTCCGCGGCAGGTTGGTGCTCAAGAGTGCGTCGTGTAACCGTGCATGAGTGGATGAGGTCATTGATCTCTTTCTTTCCTTTGCAAAGCTGCCAAGGTCGATACGGATACGCTCCTCGCCGCGCTTGCGGCGAGATAAAAACGAGGATTGATACACGTCGTGTATTTTACTTGTACGGCCGTCGGTCAAGAAACAAAAACTCACCACTACTTGCCATCAATCTACGTTGTCACCTGTATCGGCTTCGAATACATGAATGTCATTCACCGCTACCAGACCCGCCAAAGAATGACGCACTTTTTCCCAACCAATTCTGAACCTTTTCTTGTGCCAGTTGACGTGTATGAACCTCCGCCGCTTCCTCTTGTTCCTGACGCACCATCGCGACAGTTGTTCCAGGGGGATAACCCCTAAAAAACATCGAGAATGCGAAGGCCATGTCCATGGCCCGACACTGTTCTGCCTCTAGGGACTCCGAGTCCTGGCGGTTTCCGTGGTAACGTGGTGGCACATAGTCTGTGTCGGCTGGGTCGTCTGGTTCGACACTGTTGTCACCATTGTCATCTTGAGGTTCGGAGGGAGGTGAAGCAGTGTCATGTGGTGGGTTGGTGTAAAATTTCTCGTAGCGTTGCTTCAGCACTTCTTTCATCTCTGAGGTGGCCCAATGCTTGATGACAGCAACCCCGTAAACGTAATCAAGAAGTAAGCTGAGTGGGGCATCTGGAACAGACCAATCAGCTCGGACATCCCTTTG
>JBBPOC010001164.1:0-11244 GCA_038091235.1 Tylopilus rubrobrunneus | reverse complement strand
TACTTTCATCATACGTTGGCGATGGAAGAGCTTTCGCGCGCGTCGGGTTCGGTCGCATTGTCTTACGGCGCTCACTCAAACCTCTGCGTGAACCAAATTCACCGTCACGGCACGGAAGCACAGAAGACAAAGTATCTCCCTGACCTCGTTTCTGGCAAGAAAGTGGGTAGTCTCGCCATGAGTGAACCGGGGAGCGGGTGAGCATGGCTTGCTGCGTCCAATCGAGCCGAGTTCTCACTGTCGCGCCTCAGGAGTGACGTCGTTAGCATGAGCCTACGAGCGGATAAGATTCACGGTGGATGGCGCTTGAGTGGAAACAAATTCTGGTTTGTATCTGTGTCTTTCACACGTATGCCGTTCCGGTTGATATTGTACTAGGATTACCAACGGACCTTCAGCTTCCACTCTGGTTGTTTATGCCAAAACCGCGCCGGAGCAGGGTTCCAAAGGCATCACCACCTTCATCATAGAAAAGGGATTCAAGGGGTTCTCGACGCATCAGAAACTAGACAAGTTTGGCATGAGAGGTAGTGATACCTGTGAGTTGGTCTTTGAAAACTGTGAGGTCCCCGAAGGTGAGCACAGTCATGATTGTGCCATCGACATCTCACCGACGATTGTGTAGAGAATGTTCTCGGTCAAGTGAACAAGGGCGCTGGAGTGCTCATGTCAGGACTTGATCTCGAGCGTCTCGTGCTGAGTGGAGGTCCGTTAGGGTAAGATCCTTTTTGAATTTATTGTTCGCTTGAGACTCACCGCTGCAGGTTGATGCAAGCGTCCTTCGACTACGCGGTCGAGTACGTCCACCAGCGCAAACAATTCGGACAGCCAGTCGGGACATTCCAGTTGATGCAAGGTAAGCTAGCAACCATACGTCGCTGCTGGTAACATGACCTGAGGCGTCGCTAAGCTAAAATTGCCGACATGTATACGAAGCTCAACGCGAGTCGATCATATGTGTACTCTGTGGCTAGGGCATGTGATCGGGGCCATATCAGTCGGAGGGTATGTTGCAGCGGCGTCTTTCTGGTACCTGCTGATCTCTCTTATTTGCCACAAGGACTGTGCCGGAGCCATATTGTACAGCACCGACAGAGCCATAGAAGTGGCCATGGAAGGCATGCAATGCTTGGGTGGCAATGGATACATCAATGGTTCGTATTATCATATACAGCAACCTTCACATGGTTCTCAGACAGTCTCCAGAGTACCCCATGGGTAGGATATTAAGAGACTCGAGGCTCTACGCTGTCGGTGCTGGCACACAGGAAATCAGACGGATGTTGATCGGAAGGGAATTCAATGAACAATTCAAGTCATCTCTATAAGTACGGACTTATCTGTAGCTCCCAGTGTTTTCATGGATTCCGACGGTTTAACGAGTAATGTTCAAGTCCGAAAGCAAACTTATCGCACCGCTTTATGCGGGCAACACCACTGAGGTTCCTGTCAACTCAACCTCTGTTGTTGTAATATATGGATAAAATTATCGATTGATACTACGTCTGAGTGATTCTCGGTTGTTTACAGCAGAGTCTCCCCTTTCGAAAGATTGTGAGATCCAGAATGATAGCATACGACTACTCGCCTACCTAGCGCGCAGCGAACAAGAGAACAGCCTACGGCTACAGTCTGCCGGACGCTCTCCGGGTCTGCTAGAGATGGGTTGACCTCCTGCGCGAAGGTGAGTACAGCAAATATCAGAGTGAGGTAAGGCGAACCATTAAATCTAACGCAACAAGAAGACCAGTTTCATGAATGGCTTCGCAGATATAGTGACCCTCTCTGAAAGTCAAACCACCGCGCACCTGGGCGATAGAGCTTTAGCACATCAAGATGAATCGCGCTCATAGAAGACTCACCGGGGTACCGGTAGATGGTGCGACAGATGGGTCTAGAGCGTCAACGTCAAAGCTCAGATGAATAGGTAGGTCCCGCTTCGGGTTTACATGATCCAGTGCCATCTCCACCACTTTGCCGATACCATATTTATCCACCTCGTGCATAGAGAAAGCTTTGATCTTGTTCTCCTTGAGGACACGCTTTTCCCCGGCGTCCACGTCACGCAACCCGATGTAAACAATTCGCTCTGGCTTCAGCAAAGGCCGAACCCAGGAAAACTCGGGGATCTTTTCCCCAACCCCAAGGAGGAACGAAACGGGCATACCGTGGATGTTTCCTGGGGAATCGGTGAATCGGCTGGAGGGTAGGATAGGCTGGTCCACGTACCACTTTCAGTTGTCTCTACGGTATTGAGATCAGCATGAGCATCAACCCAAACAACACACGCTTCCGGATATGATCTCGAATAATGAGGTCAGTGGATTGCAATGGATTGCGAGATAACACCCACTCAAGGGTTCCGGAAATGGTGCCCATAGCCTGCCAAGTTTCATCAAGAGGGTGCTGAAAGATACACGTAACGACAGTACGAACAAGGGAATGGTCACCGCCCAAGGTGACTGGGAGTTGGCCGGTCTTGACGTGGCCGCCTACAACGCTTGCGACAGACTGGCAGACACGGGAAACCAACCTCGGGTTCTTTAATATACCGATGGGAGGGTCGGAATCGGCCTGGATTTCCTCGAATTGGTGATGGCCATTGAAGTTGACCTTCCAGCCAATCTCCTGGAGCTGCTCGACGAGTCCAGCCTCAACAAGGTGGATTGGACCTTTATCGACGCCCAGTTTCGGCTGTGATAGGTGAGAGATAAGAGTCTGTTTTTAGGTTGCCAACAGTTACCAACCTGGCCACCACTTGACAGGTTTACGGAATGAGAACAACGGAAGACGTGACACGCTAGTCCCAAACTCACCTGAAAGGGCAACCCACGATCTACTCGCACGGGTGAGTGGTGTGAAACGCAAGGAACCGGGCGAGAGGACTGACCGCGATCGTCTTCGGGTTGGGAAGGAACTTGTTGACGAGAGTCGAGGTGGACATGATGGGGAGAAGAGCGAACAAGGAGCGAAATTAGCAAAGAAAGCCGGGGACTACTTATAGTGTGGTCTACAGCATGGAGTGCTGCGGCACTTTCCGATACAAGCGGGGCATCGTCTACGGGGCTACGAATAACTCATCGCTAACTTAGTAGGCACTCTCAACATGTTTGACGACAAGCGGAAGTAATCAACGACTGCCATTACCCTCTGAATCTGAGACGTATAAATACGTCCGACTCCGAGTCTGCCCTGGACCGCATCGCCATTTTACCGCAGCCTCCTTCCATCCAATCCCGGTCGGCTTCTACTATAAGAATCGCGATGGTCTGTGCTGTTCCTAATCACTTCCTCCCCTCTACATGCACCTCCACTTACCTCGCATGCCCTCCTTTGCACACATTGCACATCAGGTACATGAAGCCATGAAACACTTGAAGCACGAAAAGGAATCCGAGGCTCACCAGGTATCCATCCATCCTCTCTCTCCGTCAGAATCTCTTGTAACACTCTGCCAGATCTACCGCCAGCACGTTGGCCATCAGCCCAAAGGCGTCGTTCGAGATGTCGTCCCTCAGACCGTCAATCCTGTCAGTGATACAGTCCTTTCTTCATCAAACATCGTCCGATCCCTCGATCTGACAGGATGAAGAAACTGTGCCCGGTATCGAGCATCCGGGGAGCACCGGCGTGATCTACTGTTCCGATCGTGCCATGGCTAACGGCTTCAGTTACGCCGAATCTCACGAATGGGCGAATCTCGGTCAGGGTGCCCCCGAAGTTGGACCGATCCCCAACGCCTGTCCTCGTCCCGATTCAATCCCCATGCCCGTTGATTCCTTGGAATATGCCCCTACGACTGGTGTCAAAGGTCTGTCATGTTTCACTTTTTCCCGCGTGTGTTAATGCATTTCTGCCAAAGCGCTCCGAGAAGCGGTCGCAAACTTGTACAACCATACATACCGTCAAGGAAAAAACAGCCAGTATACTTACGAGAACGTCTGCATAGTACCAGGAGGTCGTGCCGGACTGTCCCGTGTCGCCGCTGTCGTTAGCGAT
This sequence comes from Tylopilus rubrobrunneus, assembly GCA_038091235.1. NCBI lineage: Eukaryota > Fungi > Basidiomycota > Agaricomycetes > Boletales > Boletaceae > Tylopilus > Tylopilus rubrobrunneus. The sequence goes on along the minus strand of JBBPOC010001164.1, from coordinate 7,245 downwards.
GTGTATTGTGTGGGTTTCTTGGCGTGCACTCCAATGGTTCCTCAACTGATCACGACCCATAGTCTTACCAAATTCCAGACTACACGGCATACGATCAGGTTTTGAGCGCGTTTAAACGTCTCGTTCCTGTTCCGACAGTGTGAGCCCATATACATTGCCCGATATTGGTAACTGATTCCCCGTAGTCTTGATCCTAGGGTTCATATCCATCAGATTTCACTCACCACGTACTGACGTTTAATCAGGACAAATATCAGCTCGACATCCAGCAGACCAAGGTACGTCTACCTATTTTTTTTTTTTTTGTGACCTGACTTGAAGATCATCATCAGAAAGATATCCAGAACCACGGACTCGCCGTCATAATCGCGTCGAATCCACGGAATCCGACAGGACAAGTCATCGCGTATGTGGAACAATGTCCTTGAGGGCTGTGTCTCATGTCCGAAATATTTAGCGGCAAGGATCTCAAAGAACTTGTGTCCCTCAGCAGGGAGGGGACAACTGTTATCCTCGACGAGGTTTGCTACACTTTACTTGTGATGGTACCTTCACGTCACCATTGTCACAGTTTTACTCCTGGTACATTTACCCTGAGCACGCACGGGACTTTGGCAAATCTGTCTCGTCGGCCGAGTACGTAGAAGATGTCAACAATGATTCAGTTGTTATCATTGATGGACTCACAAAGGTAGAAGAGTTTTCTGTCGCTTGCGACCCGTCGCTAAACTGGATTTACAGAACTGGCGGCTCCCTGGTTGGCGCGTGTGTTGGGTGATTGGTCCAAAGAACTTGATCACAGCACTTTCTCAGTCGGGTGATGTATTTTAGAACCTTTGGCGCTCTCCACTAATTATAAGTTAGGTTCTTTCCTGGACGGTGGAGCAAACCACCCGTATGTCCATATTTTGTATATCTCTCCTCAGGCACTGACGGTTACCCAGTATGCAGCTTGCTGCCATTTCCCTCCTAGAACCCAGCCATGTAGCACAGGAAAAGGTGATCTTAAGATAGCCAGCGGTCATTGCCAAGTATTTTAATATCCTGTGACCCAGCTCGCATTGCAGAAGCACTTCAAAGCAAAGCGCGACCATGTGCTCAAACGCCTCCATGATCTCCATCTTGACGTCGATATTCCACCTCAAGCAACCTTTTACGTATGGCTCAACTTGGAAAAGCTTCCTCCACCGTTGAACAATGGTTTGGTTGGTCCCCATATTATTTCCTATTATGCTGTGGCACTGACTTTTTCCAGACCTTCTTTGAGGAACTCCTCAAGGAAAAAACCATTGTGATCCCGGGTATCTTCTTCGATATCAACCCAGCTCACCGCAGGAACTTGTTTAATTCCCCTTGCCATCACTTCGTACGCTTGTCGTTTGGACCTCCTCTGGAGGACCTTGACAAAGGTGCGTACGGTTGGTCGTTTCATATCTGAGTTCGTCGTTACGATGATTAACAGGTCTTGATGCAATCGAGCGGGTGCTCAAGGCTGCACGGAAAGAAGGCACTCACAGGTTTGGCCACAGCTACAAGAAGAGTTTGGAATCGGCATCCCAGCACATCTAGATGTCGTAGTGAGTGGTACCCAAGACCTTACTATTCGGAAAGGATCCTGGATGTAAATTTATGGAGGGATATTGTATTGATAGCATCGCTCAATAAATATTTATCACAATGATGGGTCGAAAGAAGCGAAAGCCTTTTTAAACAATTCAACATCCGCTTTGTCTTCTTCCTCTGAAAGAAGGCACCTCTTCCAATCGAGTCTCTCCTCGATGTTCAGAAGAGACGCCAATACTTGTCTACGGAGATGCCCTGAGGCTTATCCTAGCAATGACAGGCAGTAGCACGCACCTGCCAAACTGAACACTAAAGGGAACCTCGTCTTTCATCAGATGGACTAATTTCCGCCCATCCGGAAGGTCGACACGGAAATAGCTTCGTGAGCTATTAGCACAGGTTTGCAAAGCACCGTCGACATCCTTCTCGAAGTTGATGCCGAGGGCAAGTCCCTCCTTGACAAAGGCCGCTTCGACTTGGTTTTGTAGGGAAACGGGAACAGGCACGGCTTGAATGTGTGCATGACCTCCTTTGGTACTCAATCGGGCCACTTCGTAAAATACGGGCACGGCACCGTGTTTTGCAAAGAGTTTTCCAAGCGCGTCCTTGTATCTACGTCGGAGTCTGATGAGGACAAAGTTCAGGCAACCAAGTCGGACGGTACCTCTGAGTTTCATCCAGAATGGGTGGCGCGATGTCAGCGGGAATAGAGTTATACGTGGGTTGATGACAGATGGGCACGATCAGGACATGGCCACCTCCCGGAACACGTGCGATGTTGCTCTCGTCTGGGGCCGACTGTGTTGGGATAATCTGCCCTTTGGGAAACGTCAAGTAGCACTCTGTACCGATCGAAACAATCAAGTGCTTCCTATGGGAAGGTTAAAAATGAAGCTAGTTGTCTTCGGAGCCACTCACGCCAGGCTCGGATTTGACAGACAGAACCAACATTCCTCGGCTGAATGAACAACATGAGTGAAGATAAAGGTAGCAGGAACACGGGCATACGTCCAATCTCCCTTGGTGGTCTTCTTTTTCCGCCCTGGGTATGTGGCCCGTGTTGATTCGCCACTGGGCAGTCGGCAATGTAATGTAATTCACTCCCACAAGCCCGGCATACGTATCCTTCACGTGGTTTGCGACCTCCGGTATCCCCGACGGCGTGTCTGGTCGGACAGTCGCGAACGAGGTGTCCAGGGACGCTGCAAACCTTGCACAGATATCCTTCTGGTGGTTTCGTTCTCTCAGGGCAATTATCTATGAAATGCTGACCATCCCGTGAGCTGACACCTCCTTCGCATGGGAGGAGACTAACCTCAGTCGATTGACACCGCTTACACTTGTATCCAGCCGGAGGCTTATCGGTTCGCCCACTCGGCGGTTCTGTAGACATCAGTAACGGGTCAGCAGAGGGGTATACAACATGATTGTGTAAAGACACACCTGGTCTTAGACGCTTCGTAGGGTGGTGGACATTTCCAAATATGAAGTTTTCCCCTTCAGCGTTTTCATGAGCTCGCTTTGGTAGAAAAACGGAAGCGAAAGGATTTTTCGTAGCGTTGTTTGGCCGTTGCGTTGAGGTTGCGGATGGTACGATGGAAAACGCGTAGAACCACTGAGGAAACGTGAGTCGTTGAGGATTTCTTTACAAGTTGATTGACATACCCTTTGTTTCTGACCGGGATGCTCCTCGCCAAACGCACCAAGGCTGAGGAAACGGGTAACTCTGCCAGACTCGTCGTCCCAAGTGAATGGCTCTCGCTCCCAAAATTTTGAGGAGGATCCCGCACGAGCAGCGAAATGATATCTCGGCTTTGTTTTTCGGATAACATCGTCAAGTGGTGGTGAGCCAGGTTGTTCGTGCTGGGGGATAGGTGGGGGGGAGGAGCAATGTGATGTGATGGAAGCTGGCCAGTCGTTGGTAATGAAGATGTCGACAAGCTGTGAGGCGGACGCCGCGTCGCGAATTGCAGCAAGAGAGCTATAATTTTGCCCTGCCGTCGTGTTCTGCGACTTATTCATTGTATTCGAGAGGAGCCGTTCAACTGTGTGCGTGGTATAGAAGGGCGAAGCAAACCCCTAATTACCCGACATCAGTGCGCCAGGGTACGGTGAACGGTGGATGCGTACGGGAGGGCCATCAGAAGAATCATAGATACCAGGGTTGTATACGCCACCCAGACAGGCAATCCTCAGACCATGAGCTGTGGACACGACCCCGGACTTGTCTGTACACAATTAGGGTTCAATTGGAAGGAGCCTGTATATCACTGCTTACTTAGAAGAAACACGTCCTTGCACAGCTGTCCGCCCGTTTGAGCGTATTGTCCTATGACGGATTCTGGGAGTGGATTATGTCCCTGCATGACATAGCATCTTAGGGGAGCTGTGACGGAACGAAATTAGCGTTTGAGGCAGACTAGACGGGTGGACCATGCCTTCAAGTGACCCGTTCAATAGCTCTGCAATCTCGTTCTGACCGTCACTGTGTTCTTGAAGCGGGCCAAAAAAGTCGCCGAGGCAAAGAACACAGTCGAACTTGCCATGTTTCGCGTCAATGGACCGGATTTTTGAGAAGAGATTGCGTATTGAACCACAGGCAGAGCCAACAGTCAGTCTAGAGAGTACATTCTATGTTATTGCTCTGTAGGGACGGTGACGGGCTTACATTTTCACGGCCGGTGTTGAGGTGGACGCCATTCTTGTGTGCTGACATAAACTACCATCTGTTCCTGCACCACTACCATGGACTCTCTCGAGGACGAAATTATATCCATCCTGTACATCGCGCGAGAAATCTCAGGTCATTACGACTTTGCAAGAGTCTGAGACGTGGCTCAAGTACAATCTCTAGTGTACAAAATTCCATCCTTGAAGGCCAACGAAGGACATCGCGCCAATGACTGGGGTGATCTCGCAGATCCACTGTGGAAAGGCAGATTGCGCATCATCGAGAAGACTGGAAAGGCCGTGCTACTCTTCGAGGATCCACAGACTAGTAAGCCAGTCGTCAGCCCAGTAGAACGACGATTATTTACACCACGATCCCAGGCGAGCGTGAGTGTATGCAAGGCCATGAATCCACCCAGCTCAGTGACATTTCCGCAGTGTTTGCTCGCGCCGACTACGATCCCATGAAGCCATGTGTTGATGCTGTGTTGGATTCATCTCGTTACTTTGTCGTGAGGGTTCAAGACTCGGGAAGAAAGGCGTACATTGGCATGGGGTTCGCAGAGCGCACGGACAGTTTCGACTTCAGTGAGTGAATTACCAGGTTCATCGCCTCGGTTCAGCTCAGAACATCGCGTCAGACGTTGCTCTGCAAGACTTTACCAAGTAAGTAACGGACGATACGTTACAGGCCTGAATGATGGACATGTTGTTTCCTGTTTACAGACGTGCTAAAGCAGCACTAAATCCGCCCAGTCCCACCACTGAAACGCCGTCTCCACACGCACCCTCTGGGCCAAAGCGGGATTATTCTTTAAAGGAAGGACAGACGTTCTCGATCTCGATTCCCGGGAAAAGTATGAGCAAGTCTGCAGGTACGACGCTGCTTGGGAGTGGGAACACAACAACAAGCAGTAGCGGTGGTAACAGCATTCCCCTCTTGCCTCCTCCCCCCGGGAGAAAGTAATATAAGAATACGTGATTCCCGGGCCCAGATGCCAGCAACTTGTAAACCTTGGCTGTCACGCTACACAAATTACGAGCGAAGTACCACATCCAAGTCCCGCTCTGTCCGCTTCCTCGTGTGCCCAGGCTCACGCGTTTGATCGGTATCAATGAACTCAGGCTTTTGAGGTGTTTACATTGTATTAAGTAGGCCAGCTACCAAACCTCCTGCTGTCACGAATGCTGGTCTACCGAGACCATAATCCCTCAGGCTTGGCGCCGCCAGCCTCCTCTCCATCCACCATCGCACCCGCCATGGGTGCTGCTAGGACCGACACCATTCCTTTCGCTGACGATGCCAACACACGCAGCAATTCCTGTTGCTCTTCCTTCTCTATCGCCCTGTGCTACTTGATGATATTCGCCCCCATTCGGACTTTCATCTTACTCCAACTTGGAAGAAGATCCCCGCATCAGCCTCGCAACGTATTTCTGAGCGATAATATTGACCTGACCTGGGAGATGCGGCGGTGAACGGATCAGACCAACGCCTGAACGTAACCCCAATTTCGACCGCGACCCTCGATCTTGAGGAACGAGACCACTTGGGGGTCAGGCCGTGAGCTAGGCCAGCAGCAGCCGCTACCTCGAGCCCAGTGTCGGTTTGTGATGCTACCTCCCGTGCTCTAGTGGCGACGATCGCAAATTCGACTGCAGTCTGCTCGTTCTGAATATGGTTTGGGACATTTCTCTCCGAATCCGCAGTGGAACTCGCAGCCACCTTCCGCGCTGACATCGTCTTCACTGGTCCTTCCTCCATAACGACAAAGAATGTTTGTTCTTGACGTTCGTTCCACCTCAAAGTGGGAGAAATTGAACGGAACCTGTCCGTAGACTGCGATAGGAAAGGGTCTCTCTCTGTGTCCGGAGTTCGGCATGAGATCAAGCGATGCCATGCATAAATCTGACTTACGCTTTAGCTCTAGCGGCCCTCGAACGAGGCCCACGCAGTAATAAGAATGCGATACAAATTCTGAGCTCCGTGATGTCAGGCAGGGGAATTGGACGGGACTCGGAAAGAGCGAAAGGGGCTGGTAAGAATGGCTGGGACCTCTGGGTAGACAAGGGTACTACCACCAGCGGAGAGCCTGCATGATTATCTTCGAATGTGCTACACAACGCGAATTAGAACATACCGGAGGCCGTCAATGCGTACGAGCGGCACGATAAGGCCACGATGGCGACGAGGAGGTTTGGGCATAAGGTGAAGATCAGCCTGTTGTCCCCAGCCTTGGTGATGAGGAGGACGCTTTGGACGTTTGCGCGTATCCGGGCACGACCTGTACGGACTCGGAGATGAGCATCGAGTACCACACCGAGGCCAGAACGACATACCCAGTTGCTTGCGCAATTCTTAGATACTCGCAGCAGTTTCTGCAAGCTGCCTCGGGATCGCCGTCCTCGCTACATGGAAATTCAGTATAGAACCCGAATGCGGCCGTCCCGATGTCGCGGTCGCTGCGATTTCCGGAGCGATCCGTCTACACTGACGTCAATTCCGAGGACTACCGAGTCAGTTTCTAGTGCACGAAGTCATCGTGATAATGATCCCAAGCCGCACAAGTAGCTCTCTGTAGAATGACTCGTGTGAATAGCCCTGTCCTTTATCTGAATCCAACACTGCAAAGGACTGTCAAGACAGCTCACTCTGTCAAGCCGTACATTTGGACCGGATCTTGTGAAAAGAAAAAAAGGAGTTAAAATAGCAGAGACTCAACGGGGGCCGTACTATTACATAATGTTATGCCGAAGGGTTTGGTCATCCCTCCTTGCTCCGACTCACGACCAAGCTCTCCGGTATCCTCGTCCCCTCCAGATGCTGTCAAGAGTACAACAGAGTACAGCTGCAAAGCTGACAAGACGCTCCATTAGATGGACCGTCGCTGGGGCTCAAAGAGGGCTAGTTCAGCCCTCAGGTGCAGACAGAGCCAGGATCGTCGACGTTCCGCCTTCTTACAAAGAAGGCCATTTCGCACCTCGCCCAGGTATGCCGCATCTTCCGCATAG
>JBBPOC010001163.1:0-11250 GCA_038091235.1 Tylopilus rubrobrunneus | reverse complement strand
AAAGCACGAATCGCGTCATGGAGTGCTGGGGAGAGGTGTCGGAAATCGAAATCGGGAAGCTGTCCTGCCATCACGTCTTCAGTGACTAATGATTTAAGCCGTCGACCGACATCGGCAGCCTGCATGAGGCGAATGTAAGGGAAGGACCCAGGTTTGCTGTATTCACATTGTATGCAGTCCGGGGAATACCTTGAAAGAGGATACACGTGTTTCTTGATGAGCCGCAGAACCTGTTGGATGATTGTCCATCGGTGAGGATATCCATCCACATGTTGTTCGCAGCCGAGGGTGTAGATGAGGCTGAAGCGGGAATGTAGGATCTCGTCACTCTCATCTAGGATATCTCGAACATGAGCCTCCATCCATCTCTCAAGGTTCAACCACCAGTTGGATACTGCAAATTCAGTATTTGCGTTGTCTTCGTTAACTCGAAGATCTTGTCTAGCATCAGTTTTGGTTGGGTGGTCGTGATGATACTGACTCGGACTTGCTGGCGGCCAGTCTGCCCTTCGAAACACGCGGCCAACAATGCTGTCTTTCAGGGGCCGAGGCTAAAAAAATGTTTTGAATCAACTACCAGCATCTGCGTATGCCATTCGAGTTTGCACCCACTAGCTTCAAGTTGAGTAAAGCGGCGGCACTAGCACTAGTGACATCTTTGTAAGCCGGCTTCGGCCCAGGCCGCAATTCGAGTTTCACTTTACGTAACTGCTCCTCCACACTCATCAGCTTGAGCGATACCACATGTTCGGGCTGCATGAGTAGAATTCTGCGCTCTTTCATACACTGACGCATGAGTCGGTGAAGATCATAAATTTGAGGACTGATCACCTGGCCGAAACAGTCGAGGTGGGGGGTACGAGAGTAGGGTAGATGGTATATTGGCCTGTTTGCGAACCCGCCAAGGCGACTGACCAATAATTCGAACATTTGCATTGTCAAAGCTTTCGGAGCAATGACGCGAACGAGCTGCTTTCCATCAGCAAGGGCAGTGGCTGCGATTGGGATGATCACGGATGATTTTCCTTCGCCAATATTGACCTGCATCACGGTGTTTTCACGAGATTGTGGGGACAGAACCTCCATGGCAGCTTCTGCCTGAGAACGACGAATGAGAAAGTTGCCTTGAACCTGGAAATGAACAGGTGTAGTATCAGCGGCGACGGCAGCTCCAAGTCGCACACGAGGAACATGCCTGGATTAACAGCCAGTCTGGGTGCTCTTGGGGACTCCAACCATCACATCCCTCGTTCTCTAATTCTCTACACAACTCTTCCTTTAGGCCAGCAAGAGCAAACCGAAGCAACCTTCGAGAACGCTGGAGCTCCAAAAGGAGAAGCGCCAATGATGTCAAGCATTCTTTCCAGCATGTACCGACGTCGATTGGGGAAGTAGACGCAAGATGGCGCAACAGAACATTTGCAGTAATCGGAGGCCAGTGACCGAAACGACAGTGTGCTTGTTCACGCGGATCGTTGGTTGGACCCAGACGGTGTTTTATGATGTCGAGAGAGTCTATGTAGACGTTTCTGCATTGCACAAAGTGTTCCTTGAGAGCATCTACAAGATCCTCCTGTGGAAGCACTTCCCACTCTATCTGGGTGTGCTGCGCGCTGGCGTCTAGGTGAGATATATATTCCCGTTGAAATGAGCCATCCGTTGGAAGCAAGGAGAATAGTTGATCTAGTGCGGGTGTAATATTTGTCGCTGGCAGTGATGTACTGTAACACTCGCGGGGTAACTTGAAAGTGACATGTGCCGGTAGTTGCGGTGCTGGTCGGTTGCACATCAGGAGATCAAGTGTGATCTGTGTAGGTACGCCTGCATCGAAAACGTATTGTAGAGATGAGACTGTGGATGGATGAGCGACGGGGGAAATGTGGTTGCGAGTGTCCGGGCTGAGGGGTAAATAGTTACTTCCATCTCGCATGCTGCCACTCCACGGAGCCTGAGAAGCTGGCAGTGGACCAGCAGCATTCGAAGGAAATATATATCCAGCTCGGCGTGCAGCACGCTTCTCTCCTGCCCTCCATGTCACAGTTGTGCAGATGCGCGATAGGGGATTCCAGTAATATTTACTTGCAATTCGGTTATATGCAGCGTTAATCTGAGGATATCCAGTCGACGTCAAGAAGTCATCTGACAAGGCTTTGTGTTCCATGATCGACCGACACCCGGCCGATCGCAGGAGGTCGAGCGCTACCTGAGCACCCGTTTTTCCTGTCAGTGGATCGGGTCGATGCCGGCTGGTCATGGCATGCAGGCGGGCAAGGAATTCTGTACTTGTGACGCTGCCATCCCCAGTTAAGCAACCTAAATCGGTATCCTCGATGTAGGTATGATATAATGGTTCATCGGCCGGTACTTCGCCGGGAAAGGGACCTCTGGCGGAGTTGTCCACCTGTACCTGATGATCGCTATGCTTCTTGAGTTGGCCATTTGGTATGAGGAGGCGTCGTGGAATAAATCCGGTCGGTGCGAGGGTCCCTGCAATGTGTGTTTTCTGCCGAAGCACGAGGAGGTTCTCCAGACCGAACAGTGCCCCAACGGATTGATTTTCGTCGTAAACCATATCCTTGAAGTCAAGGGATTCGAGCTCGTCCCCATCATTGACAAAGAAGAACAGACTGTAACGTGGCAAAGTGACTGACAACCGCAGGAAAGGCGCAGAATCGGTGGGGGATACGGTGATTACTGGCTCATCGGAAATGAAATCGTTGACATTGAGACACTTGAAACAATTTGAAATCATCACGGCCGTCGAACTTCGGGTATCCACAAGAGTCTCACGACCCCTGTACGCAAAGAAATGCTCAGAAGCGCAATGGATCCTCCAGTTATCTGGCGATTCTGTCCAGGGTCGTTCGATAGGGCGTATCTCGATTGTCTTCGTGGATGAATTCAACCAGTGTACCTGGTTATAGGCAAGCGCCGGTGGCAGATCTTGGAACAGTAGTCCCGAGGGAATCAGGGTGAGGATACCATTCGCTTGAGTCCCTTCTGCTTGGAGTGCGAAATCGCACTCTCTAAGCGTAAAGTGCACCTATGGGTGTGATATTTAACGTTCCATTACTAACTTAGAGGCCGAGTCGCTAGTGCGCTTACCTTGTATTCGGACGTCGTTGCAAGGGTCATAAAATCCATCCCAGGCATATCGGACGGTACGACAAAAAAGCCTTGCTGCAGACAATAGTCAGTATACCAAAGTCTGTAGGTACCTAGAGGCTGGACATATACGCACACCACGGAAGAGTTGATGATAGAGACTGTTAGTATTCCTTATCTCATCCGGTAATCCACCCACTGGCTGACCATCAACTCGCACTGCCCCATCAAGGAGGTCAATGAGGACGTTCTGCAAGGGTTGGTCCACAGTCGCAGTGGTTTCACAGGTAAACCAACGAGCGTTTGGATGTTGCAAATGGCTCCATCTGCGTGCACCCGGTCGATAACGAGCAAAAATCTTGCCAGCGGCAAGATCAACACCATGGTCCGATGCGTCAGCAAACATTGCATCATGTAGGGACTGCTCCAGTGCGAGAGCGAGGCGAGAGTCTCGTTGAAGAAGCAGCTTTGAATATTGATCAAGCTTGCTTTGGTGGATTAAACGATTGTAGTGTGAAACTCGAGGGTGCTTGGTCTTCATGTAGCGGAAATTATGTGAGTGGAGGGTAGATATGAAAAATGCACAAGAAAGTAGGGCGTCCACATCCTCGGAAGAATGGAAGCGAGAAGCAGGGTCAACCTCGAATGCGCTTCGACATGTAGCAGCCATGTCTCGCATGAGATTGATGCGTTTTTCGTTCGTAGGTGCCATCACAAGGTCATATGACAGCTCTTGCACCCAACCAAATGTCTTCTTGCGTACGATTCGAAGGAGTGTGAGGGCTCGGTTCGAGATGTCTTCGCTGGGGGTCGAGCCAATCACTCGGGTGAGTAATAAAGAAATGGTGTTCATCAGGACACAGTCCATCAAGCCTGCCTTGACATCCGTTAGTAAATCCTCCAACTCGTCCAGAAGCGCATTGCAGAAGGACGTGTCTTGAAGTTCTTGGTGCCAGGCCCACGTCCCTGTACTCAAATCGAGTGGACCAACCTGAGAGACTGTGAGAGAGAGGAGGAAATGGACCTGGTGACGACGGAGGTTCAGAGTTCTGCTGCGCAGTCCCTGCAGGATGTTAGGCCATTGGAGACGGCCACCGCTCCGCAGCTGTGCAACTGCGATGAACTCGTCAAGCGATAGACCTGCGGGGCAATTCGCTTGGGCAGACAAGACGTCGTTGGGCGTGTGAGAAGTGCAATCCACATATGTGTCAACACATTTGCACGAAGTGCAATGTTTTTCAATGCGATATCCGAGGGGAGGAGGCTTCGAGCCATCCCAGTATTCCTCTGGCGGCCATGTTGACAAATCCGTTCCACAGGTCCATTTGGTGTGCTGAACGACATAACGGAACGTCGGGGCATGCGGGGATTGGGAAGATGTCGAATAAAAATAGGCAAAGTGGATCTCGGTGTCGAGGCGGGATGCTTTGTGTCCGACATAGTACGACTTAAAGGCTGGGATATTCACAAGCAAATCATATTTCTGTCGATTGTCGGACGCGGAAACGTGAGAGTTGAGACAACACAAAATGCGTGGCATAGCAGAACGCCAAATACGAAAGCACGCGGGACACTGCAGCTCGAACACGACGACTTTGGTGTGCGATGGCAGGGTGGGGAGTGGCGATCGTCCAGACTGATGGACCTGATGTCCACGACAAGACATGTGAGCACGGTAGCCTAGCGCCAGAGCGAGAGCTCCTACGGACATTTTTTATTACATCGTCTTCGATGCGAGCTTTCAGCTGCTGAAGGTCTTGCGATTGGTCGTAATATCGGACTGGAAAACTATCTTCGTTGAACTCGCTGGAAATTGCTGACCATCCCGGACGTGACTGACAATGACGCATAGAGAGGTACTGGTAGGCGCAGGAGAGACGGTGGAGGCTTGTTGTCCTGCGTAGGAGCATACATTCCAGAAGAGCCATCGGGAATGGAGGAGGATAGTCGGCGAGCATGGGGATCTTCATCACGACTAGCTTATCAAGGGCCACATAAAGCTCGAGCATCGTCAGGAGTCTGATGGACACATGCTCTGGGTCGCTGGACGACAATAGCATGTGTGCCTCGCGCGAGTATTTATCCATCAAGCACTCGAGCTGTGCGCATGCCTCGTCCACATCATTGACGCATGCAAGCCAGTCGTCAATCCCTTCCTCAACTGATCGCTCGACGTCATACAGAGTAATGTCAGGCTCGGAAGCGTATGCCTCGTCGAAAAAGGTCCTATCCGAAGACAAAAAGTCCGCGATGTTTCCACGGCGTCGCTGGCTGGGATGGAAGGGAGTAATGACCGGTTCAGGTTTATGATCTGCGAGAGCCCTGTGAATGTAATCGCGACTGTCTGAAAGCGAGAGCCGCGTGTCCCTAGTGAGTTCAGCCGTGGAAGGATTCTGAAAAGGAGATCGGCGGGCCTTCAGCTGCTCCCACCTCGCGTCAAGGATCCCAAGAAGATGTGTCCATGTCTTTACTGCCATTTCGGAGAGCCAGTCGCAGGAAGAGATACATAGCTTGCTTAAACGTCGGAGAATTGTGGATGACATTAAATGAAGAAGATCGCTGGGAAGATCCGTATTGCTTTCGTCCAGTGCGAGGGTACACATGAAGTATAGCAAGAATCGTTTGTAGGAAGAGCGTTCAAGCGACCCATTAATAACCGACAGCTGGATTACGACCTTGCTGAGAAGCAAAAGAGGCGAGCGACGCCAAGGCGCATCGCCAAAACCAATATGGTCACGAACATGTTTGGTGACGCGAGGCAGGGGACGGCCAACGCCACATCCGGTGCCAAAGAGCAGCTCGGCGTGACTGCTCAGGCGAGAAACACCAGAAGCGCAATCAACACTCCGGAAGACGCGATTGAGCAGCTCGTTGATATATCGTGGATCAGCGGGGGAAGGGAGAATGGTAGCTGAGTCGTCATTAAAATCTTGAGAGAGGAGTGCAGCGAGCTCGGATTGGAAGTCCACATCAAACACTTCATTGGGCATCTCGATGGAAGATCCAGGATACGAGCATATCAGGGGCCCTGGCAATGCAGTGAAAGACTCCTCGCTTGGGGATACCTCGAACGCTTGACACAGCGTCACATCCTGCCGCTTCGTGAGGATGATTGCGGCATTTCGACTCTGAATGAAAAAGGCAAGAATATCTAGGGATGGTTAGCACAGACCGATAGAGAATCTGCAAACGTACCTCTTACTTGCATTTCCTGCAGCTGGGAGATGATGTGGTGGGGACCCAAGTGCTCTGACTTCAAGGAAACTTGGAGGTTGTTCAACATCTTTGCGATGAGATGCCACTGGGCCTCCTCGGAGGTTCCGTTCATGTGAGTCGCATAGGCATGGGCAGCAGAGGATATTGCACGGGCTAAGGATTGGTTGTTCTCTGGGGTGTAGTCATTTTTGTCGGGGGGCTTGACAGGAAGAAAGACATGGGTTGCAACATAGAGCAATGATTCAGAAGTATGTAGGAACTTGAGAAGAGAACTACCCATTTGGAGTCGGTGGTACTCAGTGGCTGGGACAATGACTTTGAAGAGCTGGGAAACAAATGCTACTTTGGTGTAAATCTTCTCTTGATCTTCCCGCAACCGTTTTCCTTCTTTCTACCCTTCCCTTGAAACAGGTGTCTGCAAAAATCCACTTGCTGAGCCTCCAAGTCGTCATTGCTGCAGACATACTCCGTCAGGTATTGAAATATCTGCCTGAAGATGCCACCGTCAAGACGAATCTTCCGTTTACGAAACAGATGCATCTCATGGATTCTCACCCTAGCGTTCAGCTTGTACGCAGCTTCCCTCCTGTACTCTTTCCTGTTATCTTATCATCCGACGTATAGCCCGTCTTCCTTTACCACTCCGACATCTATATAGGCCACTTGCCAAACAACAAGGCAGCCCCCGTCGACGCCGTTCGCAACCATGATGGAGTTAGACCGGTTTGTTCGGCTCGCCATACATTTTCCATTAGCTAATCGTTTCAAAACCTCAGTAGATTTCGATTTACAGCGTGCGCGAGTCGAGTATACTGCATTGCTCCAATCCTGACATGAAAGCACACCGTAAAATTGAGTCCCAGGACTTCCAGGACAACCAGGAGATTTATCGTAGGTTAGACCCACATTGTAGGAATTCCATTGACCCCGATAAGCCGCGCAGAAATTACTGCATGCCGTAAATGTGGCCCTCTGATGCTAAGATCTGTCAAGGAACCGAAATGAACACTTTCAAATCAACTGACGTCTACAATAGACGACAGAAGTCGTGTGCTGCGATTGCAACCTTCCAGTTGGTGAAAAGAAACCAATGTTACAGCAGCCCATATTACCGGATTAGTCGCCATAACGTTTGTCAAGCCCCGATTGAGAAGGATCGAAAGTCATCGTGAGTCGATAACCAATACGTTTGCCGGATATTCCTGACAATTGAACGACAGTTCATCCGTTTAGAGTTCCGATAATAACTTTTTTGCTTCTGTTCGGGATAGAAATTCGTCGAGCCTCACATAAATACGCACCGAACTAGCGTTCACGTCCCTGTCGTTTGTGGAGCCTGTGATGGAGGTCACATCGCATGGTACCGCTTTGATGGCAAACCCCAACCACATGCCCGTTGATGCTATCCCCGAGAACTTCGTATCGTACTTTATCAAGCATCAAGAAGCGCTCCCACCTGTTACTTGGAAAAACTGGTACCAAGAGCTACACTGGCTGCACGTCTTCCTCCTCACCGTTCCACCGACAATCGGTTTCGTGGGCGCCTGGTACACTGGCACATCCCTTTGCGTCAAGACTGCAATCTGGTTCTGGGTTTACTCTCACATCGTTGCTTTCGGTACGCTTCTTTCAATGGTGTGAAGTGTTGTGGCTCAGAGAATCTGGAAGGTTTGAGTGCCGGATACCACCGTTTATGGTCCCATCGCGCATATAAAGCAACTCGGACGCTGGAGTACATTCTAGCTATTCTCGGTGCCGGCGGTATCGAGGGCTCCATTGCGTGGTGGTGTCGGCAGCACCGCGCACACCATCGATACACCGATACCGACCTCGATCCCTATGACGCCCGCAGGGGCTTCTTTTACACTCACGTTGGGTGGATGCTCTTCAGGCCCAGGCGGAAAGCCGGTCCCGTGGATATCAGCGACTTGCGATCGAATCCCGTCGTCAAATGGCAACATAAGTACTATCTCCCCCTCGCCTTCGTCATAGCAATCGTTGTACCTACATGTGTTTGTGGATTGGGATGGGGCGATTGGAAAGGTGGATTTTTCTGGGCAAGCATGGTTCGGATCCCATTCGTACAACATGTCGGTATTGCTTCTCTCAGCCATATCAACGACTGACTTTGACGAATCTCAAGACCACTTTCTGTGTCAATTCGCTGTGCCACTGGCTCGGAGAAAAACCCTACGACGAGAAGCTTACCGCCAGAGATTATCCGCTGACAGCATTCATCACGATGGGCGAAGGATACCACAACTTTCACCACCAGTTTCCTACGGATTACCGCAATGGGCACAAGTGGTATCATTACGATCCCTCCAAATGGTTCGTGTGGACATGCGGAATGCTTGGCCTCGCGACTCATCTCAACGTACGTTCCACTTGTTGGCGGTACAGAATGTCATTGAACGTGTATATCTACAGACGATTTCAGAGGAGGAGATTCAAAAAGGCGAGTTGACCATTCAGCTGAAGCGTCTTCGCAAGAAACAACAGGCGCTCTCCTGGCCGTCTGAGAAACATGATTTGCCAGTCATCACCTGGGAAGACTGTAAGAGTTGTGTAGCCCGTCTGGTATTGTTCCTGATCGTTTGTCTCAGACGAGCGCCAAGCAGAATCTCGGGCGTTGATCTGCATCGCCGGCTACATCCACGACGTGAGCGATTTCTTGGACAAACATCCCGGTGGTCCGTCGGTCTTGAAAAAGAATCTGGGCAAGGATGCCACGCCCGCATTTTTCGGTGGCATATATGACCATAGCAACGCTGCGCACAACGTACGTTTTCCATATGCGTTGTATTGTGTTGCGCTCTCTTGACCCGCCACGCATAGCTGCTTGCCATGAAGAGAGTTGGTATCTTGCTGGGTGGTACGCCCCATGGCTTGGATGAGAAGGCCGTTCCCCCTAGTCAGCGTTTGCGCGTTGCTCGCCACGACGAACTCTCGAAATGATATGCCAACATTATTCCGCACGTTCTATACCTCCTCCTTCCTTTCCTTGTTAGCTCGACACTGGTGCCATATTTTTGCTAAGCCCCACCCAGATCCTTGTGACTTTCTTGTATTAGAAGACGATCATCCCGTTGTGACTCACAATCAAGCCTGTGTGTAACTTTGTACGTCTAAACCCTGGACAAGGTGATGTTACACGCGAGGTGAATGGCCAATGGAATCCTTAATTGGTAGATGAGTCGGAGGTACAATCGAGTTTTCCATGCTTTGACACCTACATGTGCTTACAGATAAAATATGGATCGAGCGCGCTACTCAGGAACATCAAAACGTAGTACTAGCGGCTAAATGTCGGGATCATGAAGAGTGGGGCGTGGAGGACTGATGAATGTTGACCGGAAACATGAACATTTCCTTAGACACGCGATCTGTCAAAAAGACGCAATGCACTTATAATGCTTCGAGATGATGATTCCCGTCATTTTGTGCAATCATAAGTGATCCGTCTTCGGGAAGTAATATCGTCCATGTTGTTGATTGGGATGGTCGACGAGACCGGGTTGTAAAGGTAGGTCTCCCAAAGTGCATCAGTACTAGGTAGTCTAATTTGCCATGTACGATGCACGAGGATCGGCCATTCGGACTTCTTTCGGAGACAGCTGACCTAGCCTCAGGAGTAGACGGGATTCAACACACGATTGTAATGTGCTAGTGGGACACCACGGGGATGTGGTCGTGGGACCACAAAAGATCGTTTTGAAATGAAGCGTGACCTCTTCTGCCTCCGAGGGTGCTCAGTATCTCCACAGGAGACGAATCAACCGGCTATACAACCGCGCACCCATGGAAACGGGTAGGTACTCGTAAGCGGGATTTGAATGGCGGGTGTTAGAACATGTACCGAATCGTGTCCCGAACACTGCGATGCTACCCGTACCCGTGAGTCCGTGACTCGGAAACCTCCATGAACATTGGGGTGGCGGGCACAATAGGTGGCGTTGAATGGGCGGTTGTGTCGGCGATGCAGGTCCGACGGCAAGGGAAGGAGTTGAATATCGCGTTGGCTTGTCCTGTGGCGAAGGACCAGGTGTAGAGATAGGGTCGAGAGGTGGGCCACTGGTGAGTACTAACTAATTTAATGGTCACTGGCGAGCTAAGGGTGATTCCGCACGTGGGAACAAGCGGATGAGCTTCACTTCAGGAGGGCACCAGGCGAAAGTGATGGGAACTGGTTGTACGAGCCAAGCTCGACCGTAACCACTGCAACTGAGCGGGTGAGGGTCGGGTTTGACGGTTATACCTTGATAAGTTGTTCAAGTTCTAATTCCCTCAATGACTTTCACGCTAACTTGTCTTGCAGACGAAATGATCGTTCTCTGTATATACCACCACATTGTCTTGCAATGGGCATGTTGTCCTGTGCTCGCTTTTTACCTACTCTCGGAAAGGGTCGTGATCGCTCTCTATTCGGGCCTGGGCGGGATATATCCAGCTATCGCCGATATATTTCAACTCGAGTTGAAGTTCAATTGCGTCCCCATCCCTTGGTACGTGTATCCTATATGACGATTGCATCGCATGATAGCGACGCTGTCATGGTCAACCCCGAGCAAATGCTTCCCGATGCTCTTCCGGAAAACTTCGTGTCATATTTTCTCCAGCGTCAAAAAGCGCTTCCACCAGTTACTTTGAAAAACTGGTACAAAGAACTACACTGGTTGCACGTCTTTCTCTTAACTGCTCCGCTGACCATTGGCTTTGTGGGTGCTTGGTACACTGGCACACCCCTGCGCGTCAAGACATTAATTTGGTTTCTGCTTTACTCTCACTTCATTGGTTTCGGTACGCTTCTTTCATTAGCATGATGGATTGACTGGATGCTAATGAAGAATATCCAAGGTGTGACTGCTGGGTACCACCGCTTATGGTCCCATCGTGCATACAAAGCAACGAGGGCATTGGAGTACATGC
>JBBPOC010001162.1:0-11252 GCA_038091235.1 Tylopilus rubrobrunneus | reverse complement strand
CGTTATCACCTGCACCACGTGCATTCTCTCCGTGCCCTGACTCGGAGTCCGAGTCATCATGCAGCCCAATGTCGTCCTTCCGTAGCTGTATATAAATAATCAGTGGATCAATTATCGTCCACTTGGTTTTGCGCACATACTATTTTGAGTTTAGAAGTGACATCCTTGCAAATACTCTTAAGCTTTGATAACGGATTTACTGCTCCAGGCTCCCTGTCATTCAGCTGTTGCTCTACGGTCATCAACTTGACCGACATAACATGCTCTGGCTGGAGGAGTAAAATTCCACGCTCTGCCATGCACTGACGCATGAGCTTGTGCAGATTATCGACTTGAAGGCTGATCACCCTGTTGTCGCTGTCGTATTCGCGGGTGCGACAGAAAGGAAGATGGTATATTGGCCTGTTAGCGAGCCCGCCCAGCCGAGAAACCAATAGCTCGAACATTTGGACCGTCAATGCCTTCGGAACTATGACACGAACAAGTTGTTTGCCGTCCGCAAGAGCTGCAGCAGTAATAGGAATAATCACGGATGATTTCCCTTCCCCCATGTTGACCTGCAAAACCGTGTTTTCGCCAGATTGTGGGGACATGAGCTCCATCGCAGCCAACGCCTGAGTACGACGGATCAGGAAGTTCCCTTGGATCTGACGCGGGAAAAGGAGGGGGGGTCAGCAAATAAAATTACTGGTAGAACTAGAAATGCACCTGTATCAACAACCAATCGGAGTACTCTTCAGGATTCCACCCGTCACATCCCTCGTTTTCCAGTTCCTTTGCAAACTCTTCTTCAAGACCATCCAAGGCAAGTCGTAACAACCTCCGAGAGCGCTGCAGGTCCAAAAGCTGTAAAGCCAAAGATATCAAGCATTTCTTCCATGATGGAGAGATGCTGATTGACGATGTGGATGCGAGGTATCGCAAGGGAGTGTTTGCTGTAGGTGCGGGCCATCGACCAAATCGAACATGTGCTTGCTCATACGGATCTGTTGTTGGACCCAGACTCTTTTTGAGAGTGTCTAAAGAGTCCAGGTATGCGAGCCTGCACCGCACGTAATGATTCTTGAGTGTCACGATGGCATCTTCTCCCTCTCCTAGGCTATGGGCGATACATGATTTGTCGGGAGGTTGAACATGCTGTACACCGGCAGCAAGTTGAGTTAGGTATTCTTGTTGAAACGTCACGTCTGTTCGAAGTTGGGAGAATAGTTTATCCAGTGCAGAGATATCCTCCGAGTCCGATGGCGATGTGGTATAGCTGCCGGCGCGAAGCAGAGTGATACGGGCCGATAGCTGTGGGGCAGGTCGCCTGCAAACAAGGTGATCGAGTGTGATCTGTATAGGCGAACCTGTGTGGAAAACACATCGCAGAGCCGAGACCGTGTGTGGAATCGGTGTATCATCGACTTTTCCTGGAGACACTTGTCCGCTCGGGTTTGCATCCAGAGGAAATAGGTATGCAGCCCGATGCGCAGCCCGTACTTCTGTTGCACTGATGATTTTATCGTCATACGAATCACGATCCCAGTAATGCTTCCGTTGGATTTCTCTGTAAGCAGTGATGACCTGAGGAGCTGGGTTTGGCCGAGGTAGTGGATGGAAACATTGGAGCTTTAAGAGTGACCGGCAAGCCGCCGATTGCAAGAGACCAAGGGCCTCATTGGCACCTGTTTTCCCCGTCAGGGCGTCATGCCGATGCCAAAAAGCATTGGCGGCATTAAGGTTAGCAAGAAATGTTGTACTGCTCATGCTGCCATTTCCTGTCAGGCAACCCAGTTCAGTATCCAAATCGTAGATGTGATATAATGGCTGCCAGTATTGAAAATAGTCGCCCACCCGAACCTGGCAATCCGCATATTGTATGGGCCCGCCATTGGGTATGAGTACACGTCGGGGGATAAGTTCCCCTGGAAGAAGACTTCCTTCAATATAATTTTTCTGCCGAAGAACAAGGAGATTCCGCAAATTGATCAGTGCTCCGATGGATTGGTTCTCGTCATAGACCATATCCTTGAAGTCGCATGACTCGAGTTCCTCTTTTTCATTGACAAAGAATGATAAGCCGTAGTGTGGCAAGGTGACAGACAGGCGTGACACTGAACTTGACGCGACGGACCCCTGAGGGTGGACGGGGAATGTGGTGATTACGAGGTTTCGGGAATGGCGCTGGAAGTAGTCTTCGGGAGAGTAGTCACGGTCACGGTGGTGTAGTAAATACTTGATGCTGGAGACCGTGTCGAGACAATCAAAGGACTTGGAAAGCATCGCCCATGTTGAACTTCGAATATCAACAAGGCTTTCATGTCCTTTGTACACGCGAAATTGCCCAGACTCAGATGCACAGTCAATCTTCCAATGATCAGATGACTCTTTCCAGGGCTGATAAAAGGGCCGTATCTCGATGACTTTTGTCGACAAATTCAACCAGTGAACATGCCCATGAACGAGTGCTGGTGGAAGGTCTTCCGAAAGCTTGCTTGAAGGAATCCATGCAAGGATATCATTTGTTTGTCCACATTGTGCTTTAAGCACGAACATGTCCTGTTGCAGTGAAAAGTGCAACTGCAAGTATCCAGCCAACCATTAATACTTTTCATACCATCGGAGTGCTATAACTCGCCTTGTGTTTGGACAACATACTGAGGGCCATGAAGTCCATTCCTGGGAGATTTGATGAAACTGTCAAGAATCCATGCTGCATTAATCATCAATAATGCTATCAGATATCATTCAAGTCGAGATACTACACACATTATGAAAGATCTCCCGTAATCCTGGAGAGTCCACTGAGTCCTTCAAATCATCTGGCGAACTGCACACTGGTTGACCAGCCACACGAAGTTCTCCGCTGAGCAGGTCAATGTGCATTGTATACTTTGGTTGATCCATGCTGGTTTCGGTTTCACATGTAAGCCAACGATTATTTGGAAAGTGACATTTCTCCCATCTGTGAGCACCCGGCTGATAGGCGACATACATCCTACGAACCGCAAGGTCGACACCGCGATCTGATGGACTGGCAAGAATTGCATCCCTCAAGACTCGTTCGAGAGCAGGATAGAGACCACGGTCCCGCTGAAAGAGCTGCTCTGAATACTCGCCAAGGATATCTGTGTTTGAAGAGATCAAGTGAGCGTTCAAAGAGGATATTCAGTATTTAAAGATTGGACGAACATTGTGAAGGGAGAACGTGTATAAAAAGAGCGCAAGTGAGTAGAGCATCAATGTCCTCAGGCGAACAGAACAGCTTGGGAAGAACAATAGGGTCCACATCAAATGTGCTTCGACATGTGGCAGCCATATCCCGCAAGAGTTTTCTGCGTTCCTCATTCGCTGGTTCAATCTCAAGATCATATGATAGCTCCTGCACCCAGATGAATGTCTTCCTGCGTACACTCCGAAGAAGCGCGATAACCCGCTCAGAGATGTCTTCATTGGGGCTCGACGCAAGCATGCGAGAGAGCAATACGGAAATGGTGTTCATCAGTGTGCTATCCATTGAGCCAGCCCCGGTGTCCACGAACAATGTCTCCAACTCCTGAAGGAGAGCGACGCAAAAGGATGGTTCTTGGAGTTCTCGATGCCAGATCCACGTTCTTGTATTCGAATCAAATGGTCCAACCTGACTGACTGCACTGGAAAGGAGGAAATGAACCCTCGTACGGCGGAGGTTGAGAGTTCTGCTGCGCAGCCCCTGCAAGATGTTGAACCATTGAAGCAAGCCACCGCTGCGTAAGTGTGCAAAGGTAAGGAATTCGTCAGAGGAGAGGTCCACGGGATAGTCAGCTTGAGTAGACAAGACATCGTTGGGTGTATGTGAAGTGTGAAGAATATACTCGTCCATGTCATCACGGCTCCAGTCATATCGGGGGTAAAAAGACGTCCAGTGATCCAGGGGGTAGCTCTCTGGGTGCCATGTCGAATATTCATATCCGACGACTCCATCGATCCTGTCGGTGAATCGAACAACATAGCACAAAGATGAGCTGTTCTCGGAGTTGAAAAACGTTGGATGGCGAAAGGCGAAATGGGTCTGGAAATCGAGTAGGGGCACTTGACGATCGACCAAGTAAGGTTGCAATGCGGGGACATCCGCGAGTAAGCACCACGATTTTTCTTGAGCAAATATGCGATAGTCGTCAAGGGGAGAGGGATATCGAAACACACGAAACGCAGCGGAACGCCAAGTACGAATGCATGTGGGACACTGCAGCTCGAAAACGACGACTTTCGCGTGCAATGGCGAAGCAGGCAGTGGTGATCCGGAAAGCTCTCCATTCTCAGCCACTTGTCGACCAGAAAGATCGTGCCCATCACTGGAACCTGCTGAGACTACGCCTCCACGGAAATGAGATCCCCCATCAACATCCATCGCATTTTGTTCAATGTGGGTTTTAAGCTGCTGAAGATGGGGAGATTGGTCGTAATAACGGACTGGGAAGCTGTCTTCGCTGAATTCGTCCCAAATTATGGATCGCCCTAAGCGTGACTCAGAATGACGCGCAGAGAGATACTGGTATGCGCAGGAAAGACGATGGAGGCTTGACATCCTGCATAGGCGTAACCTTTCGAGGGGAACCATTGGAAATGGGGGCGGGTAATCGGCAAACATGGGAATCTCCTTAGCAGCTAGCTTATCAAGTGCCACAAAGAGCTCGATAGCGGTCAAGAAGGTGACAGATTCACGTTCTGGATCCGGATACGGCACTGACAGCGCCTCGTAAGCCACCCGCGTGTATTTATCCATCATGATTTCGAGCTGTTCACACGCCCCGTCTACATCGGTAACGCAGGCAAGCCAATCATCGATCTCCTCCACCGACTGTTCGAAGTCGTAGACAGCTATATCACGGTCGGCTTGACATGCCTCGTCAAAGAAGGTACCGTTTGAAGACAAAAAGTCCTCGATTGTCCCGCGCCGTTGACAGCTAGGACTGAAAGGAGTACGGGTAGATTCGTGCCCGTGCCTTGAAATGATGGTACGAATATATTCACGACTGTCCAAGAGAGAGACTTGCGTGTCCCTAGCGAGTTCGGCCTGGGAAGGGTTCTGAAATGGGGATCTGCGGGCACTCGTCTGCTTCCATCGGCCATCAAGGATCTCTCGAAGACAATTATACGTGTTCAATGCCATTTGGGTGAGCCAGTCAGGGGAAGAGTTGTCAAGCTTGCTCAAGCGTCGGAGAACTGTGGAGTAGACCAAATGAAGAAGATCGCTGGGTGCATGTAGCATGTGCTCATCCTTTGCGAGGGTGCAGATGAAGAAGAGCATGAATGATTTGTAGGAGGAACGCTCAAGGGAAGGATAAGCCGACATCTGGATTGCGACCCTGATGAAAAGCCAAAGAGGAGAGCGACCCCAACCTCGTTTCGATCTACTACTGCGAACGTGTTTGGTGACGCGAGAAACATTAGTAACACGCGAGATGCTAGGAAGCAAGCTCCAAAGCTTGCTGACACGAGGAACGTCAGCCTGAGCGCGGCCGACATTCTTCAGGACGCCGTGAAACAGTACATTGATGTATTGCAGATCAGCGGGGGGAGGGAGAGCGACATATGAGTCGACGGTGTGGGAGGAAGACAGAAATTTAGCGAGTTCCGTTTGGAAGCTTCCATTGCGAAATATTTCGTTAGGAATCTCGGTGGCTGAAGTAGGATAAGAGCATATGATTGGCCCCGGCGTATTCTCTACAGCTTCTTCGCTTAGGGCTACCTCAAATGCCTCGCTGCGCACACACTTCTGGTGCCGTGTGAGGAGGATTGCAACGTTTCGAGATCGGACGAAGAATGCAAGTATATCTGTAGCTTACTGTAAGCACAGGTAGAGAGGGAATCCAAAAACGCTACCTTCGGTTTGCATGTCCTGTAACTGGCGGATGACTTGGTCCTGGTCCAAACGCTCCCACTGGACGGATGCTTGCAAATTGTCTAACATCTTTACGATGCGCTGCCACTGAGCTTGCCCAGAGGTCCCGGACACGTGAGTGACATATTCGCAGGCGGCAAGATGTACGGAACGAGCCAGTGAATGGTCGTTCCCCGGAGAATAGTCGTTTTCGTTGGGCGGACGGACGGGAAAAAAAACATGGGTGACAGCATAGAGAAATGACTCAGGAGTATGAACAGATGGCGGTGAGCTACGGGCATCATTAGTGGGAGATATGGTGGACATGGTGGTGGTGGAAAATGTCAACCTCTATGACCTGTGCGCACAGCGCTCCTGCCGCCGCCTGGGTTGTGGGAACGGTGTGGCATCGAAAACTGAACCAAAGCTAGCGCTATTAATAGCCTATAGTCACAGGCTTCAAGCTTTGACGTCGGCAAGCTCGGTCTCACATAGCTAACCTATAGGCCTATACACGGCACCCAAAGTACTACCATATCCAAACCACATCGAGATATCCCTGAGCTCAGCGACAGGCAGACCTTATATAATTGATACCCCACTGGCACACAATCATGACTCGGAGGAACCTTGTGATGGCCAAGCCCAAATCCAACTCCTTCAAGTTCCATTTCCGAGGTTATCATAGCCAGAAGGTACTAGGAAGATTAGCAACGGTCGATACGAGATCTACTTCCGAAGGAAGAACAAGTAAATGCATACAGAAGCAATGACCAGCCAACCTGTCAATTTCACAACGCTAACCGATCTCAGGATGGGCTCGCTCTCGAGAGGCAAGTTCACTTCCTTCAAGTACGACACCGGGAACAACGGGCTAAACGCTGCCCTCGTGAGGTACGGTGCGACCCGCTCGAACGCCTTGGGCAAGATCTCAGTGCCGACGCCTGCGCCGCACGCGCATAACGGGCTCTGTACTCCCCATTTTCCGGTGGGTTCTCCTGTGCAGGGTTGCTGCCCCCGAGAACGGTACGCGCAATTCATCTTGTGTGACCACGTCCGACACCGTTCAGTCAACAGCGGGAGGAGATGAAGCCATGCTGCGGTCTCGTCGCCACCGGTAGCGAGGTACCGGATCGCAGTATTCGTCCCTTGCTCACCGGTAGCCTGGGAAGCACCGCTCAGCACCATGTCCAGCAGCTCATGCACAGCGGGTGTACCAGGCGCGACGAACGCGTCCGCAACCACCGTGTGCGACCCAATGTCCAGACGAATCTGTGCAGTGATGACGTATAGATAGGGCTGTTGTCCGTGTGACGTGTTGCACAGCGCGAATACCTCCACGGGAGCCTTGCCATGACTGGTTTCGCCGAGCGCAATGCGCAAAAGGAGATGCAAGGTTTGCTTGACACGTAAAAGTGTGTCAGGGATGGAGGCGCTGCGGCCCGCTCTTGTTAGCGACTCGGTCTGGTGGGGTCGCCACCGCGTTGCCTCGAGCTCCGAGAGCATGTAACTCAAGTGTGTGTCGGACCAGTTGAATTCTGACCCGCCTTTCGAAAAATGAAAAGTGGGGCACTGGTCGAGGTTAAGATAATGAATGCTCCCCAGAGTCGGTATGCCATCGTCTGTGGGGTTCAAAGATGTGGGTGCGAACCTGCTCGAAACATTGCGCTCGGGCCTGACATCGAACGGCGCGAGGGGTGCGATAATCTTGAAAAGCAAAGGTATCAGTAAGACTTAGAAGTCATGTCCACGGAATCCCGGGATCAAAATAGGAAATTATAACTCACCTTGATATACGACGACCACCTCGCAAACCACACTTTCGTACGTGAGGTGTTGACAGGAAGCGGGAGATGGAAAGAGTACGTGTAAGGTTCCATATTCAGGTGCACGTCAGGGGCGCACAGTGACCCCGAACTAGAGGTCACAGTCGGGATTGAGTTCACATTCACAAGGGCTGCTCGCTTCTGAGGATCTCTGACGGCAATGCGTACGGTGAAGGACTGAACGGCAGAGGAGGACCTGTTCATTTGGACTTCGACGTCCGTGTCCATCCCCTCTGGATTGCGAGTAGTTTCCTCGGACCGTGTGGCTTCCGTCATAGCCTCCTGCCAGTGACCGGTTATCACCGCACTAGTACCCCCACTCCTGCCCACGCTCGTGTTGGCGCTTGCACCCACCACAGGAGCCTGCGCCAACAGAAACACTCGCTTTTTATCCGTCAACTTGGTCCTATACACCATCAACTCGAAGCCTAGCCGACTTGTGAACATGGCCGATACAGCCGGGGTCGCACGGAGTCCCAAACCGACCGTCGCGTTCGGGTTCCGCCCAAAGTCCATCACTGACGCAGAGGGGACCGAAAATGTGATGATCATCGGCGCCCCGCTCCTCCACAGTGGCTGCGTCGCGTTGCCTTCGACGACTACACCTGTACGGTTCTTGCCTGTTCCAGAGACCCGCAACGTCCCAAACGTGGCTGAGGTGACCGCGAACCAGTTTTGACGTGGTCCATCATCCATCTGGCATTGCAATATCGGCGTGCCGATCTCCTTGAAATCGCGCTCGAGTCTCCCAATGGAATCGCGAGGGACGACGAGCACGAGCGTGACGACCTGAGGGATGCTGGACTGGGTCCAGTCACGGAACGGCCCAAGGTTGGCTTCGAACTCGAGGTATTGCCGTTGGAGAGCTGGAGCCGAAATCCATTCGGTGGTATATACACCGAGCAGATGGAGGTGACAACACAGCTCTTGGTAAGCCTGTTGTCCCGTCAGCAACCGCCTATCCGCCATCACCATGCGCTCAAAGAGATCCATCGTACGAGCCCAATCCGTCCGTATCCTTGTCTTTATGAAGTGAACCAGGAGAGCAAACGAGCGGCGGTTGTAGTGTAGGTTGGCGGATTGTTGTAGGATTTGAACCATGCGCTCGCCGGAAAGGGATAGAAGATTCTTGAATCTGGACCTCATGTCCTCGTGCGCGAACATCTGAACATATATGGAAAAGAGTAGCTTGGCGAGATCTCTGGGAGGGAAAAATAGGGACTGGGATGGTGCGGGGGTGCTTTCCGGGCTATGCTGTGCGCCGGGTCCTTCGAACCCATTGACCCGCCAAGCCAACCGTTCATAATGCTGTCTCGCACTGGAGTTCATGGTGAAGTTTTCGTGGGCGTTGGAACGCGTGGAGAAATGTGAGAGAAACGTTGACGGGATGATGCCTAAGAGGAGCGACATGGTTGGGAGGTCGCCGCACACGTGCTCGAGGATCGCCTGCGAGGGATTGTTCCCCGTCCTAAGAAGTGCTTCTGTATACAGCCTCGCGGAAGATGACTTTTTCAGCAGGGGCGCAGTGACAACAAGAATGTTGACAAGTCCAAGATGGTCTAGGATATTTGACGTGTCGATTACGTTGAACGACAGGGGCGCCGGAGAGACCGCATTATCCCCATAGTGGTGGTCATCGAGCATGATCGTGGATAGCCGCCAAGCAGCGACGTTGTAGGGCGTAACTGGGGAGCGCGTTACCTCACAGTACTTGAGCGCCTGACAGAACATCAACGCATCGCCAGCGAACATTCGGATGACAAATGTCGGCGACGACGGGTTGGAGTCCTTCAAGCGTTTGTTAACAGATGTACACCAACGCGAGAACTGTTCCTTGGCAATGCGAACCAGCTCGCGTGGCAAGATATGTTCACCAGGACTGGTGAACTTGCCCGAGGCAAAGGCCTCCGCAAGATGGAACCCAGAGAGGGGATCGGTCCCATAGTGCACCGCGAACTTGTCTCCATCGATGGATAATGCAAAGGTGGGATTGACCTTCAGGTTTTGCCCTTGATCTTGCCCGCCTGTTGTCCCCGAAGTCCAATAGTTGCCAAATTGGTACGAGATAGCTTCCTTCGCGTGCGGCAGGAATGGTCCCGCGGAACGAACTGCGGCCGTAGTGCCTCCGGGTCCTATCATCCGCGACATCTCACTTCTGCCACTAATAAAACGCTGCTTGAACTGCTTTTCCCGGTTGGAAGCGAAAGTGGCGATATCCAGGTAGGAGTTCCAGATGCGACGAAGCTCAGAGAGCGTCCTTACATCGCAAGCAGTAAGAAAATGGCCGTATGGGCCGGCTCGCCATGATTTTGGATTTTCCGCCAGGGCGACGAGCTTACGACATTGTTTGGTCAGTATTGAGAGCGTTGTTTGGTCGATAGACATGTGGTAGAAGAGGCTCCACAGGTTGTCCAACTTGCCGAGCGCGCCATCATCGGCGAGAAGAGTGAACAATAATGTGTTGCGCGCTGGAAGAGATCAGTCAAATGTTCAAGCAAAGAGTTCAAATCGGCTCTCACCAAGCACAGCGGCATCCACGTCGCAACAGGTGATGTCAAATGGACGCAAAGCTACAACGCCGTTAGAATCGACCCACCATCAAGCGGTATGATGCGTACAAGCAAGCGGATTAGTCTCGTTTGCATAGATGGTGTACAAGATATGTCTTGGATCCCCACAAGCAATAAGCAAGACGTCTGCCTTGCTCTCAGGGGGCAAGTTTTCGGTCAAACAGACCGCGGATGTGTTCCCGATAGGGTAGAAGAACGTGACGGTAGGCCAAAACAAGAGATGGGACATTTAAGAGTACAGTGGTCGGTGCTGTCACAAATCGACGTTTGAATTGCTTGAAAGGCGTGTGAAGCGGGACGAGCCCTCACCTCACTCGAAACGATGAGCGACTGGAGGAGAGGACGATAAGCCAGAATTGAAGCTGAGCATCAACTTGAAGGACATGAGGACACAGCATGTAAGTCTAGATCGGGTCCCGGAATGATGATATACGTCCGCATTAAACGAAACCGTCGACCTCGATAGACGCCGAAAGGCCCCAAACACAGTATTGAATGGTCATGCGCCAGGATCATCGATCATCGTCTGACAAGTCCGAGGGTTGAAACGTCGATGTTGAGATCCCATACTAAGTGCCAACCTGTCAGAGGGATGGAGAGTTTGAAAGTAAAAATGTGTCCAACCATGGAGGAAGCTTGAGGCCCGTGCGGCAAATCCCGGCGGCGACCTGGACAACTCATGATTGGCTGAGTACATTACAACCCCGAGCCCAAATCCAAGGGATGGTACTGAGTCCTTTCGCATTATTTGAACCAAATACAAGGATCTACGATAAACATATTCCGCATCAAATCCAACGACCCTCACACAATACAATCCTTCTTATGCGCCTTCCAGTCCGTCCGCTGACACTCCTTGGAACAATATCGCACGCATTTGCACCGACTGCACACCAGACTGCCTTCCTTGCCGCACGACCGACATCGATGTCCCGCCCCGGCTGCATCCGCTCGGCCGCCTTGAGTGGCATCGTTCTTGGTCACGTGTGTAGGAGGCTCCCTGCTCCCCAT
>JBBPOC010001161.1:0-11253 GCA_038091235.1 Tylopilus rubrobrunneus | reverse complement strand
CCACACGCGCGCGCTCTTATATCTCATGTATATTAATCTTTCCGCATGTCCCATTTGTATATGTATTCACAAGTTGAGCCTGGTGTAAGTGACCACCTTTGCCGGTGCGGATTTTCGCCGTCTGCGACTCCGGGGTGGTGCAATCACTCCATTCGAGATCAGAGGTTCGCCAGCCAGTGAAAGAATGGTAGGCACAAAAAGAAAATGATAAGCAGAGTGATATACACACGTGCAACGAGAATGTAGGGAATGACCTGATTGTAATGGCCAATGAAACAAGACGAAAAGTGTGTTGGACGCTAAGGCGGTCGTCTTCTTCAGGGGGCTGAAATTACGCTGGCAGATGACCACCTCTTCTAGGTGCGTCTTGTACATTCTTTGGGGTCTGCGAATGGGCTCCTATCGTGAGATGGTGCCATGATTGAAATGATCTGTTACTAGATGGGGTTGTGCGGGTGCATCGTTTTCCCATGCTTTCTTCTCCACCGTTCGAAGGATCTGCAACTGCGGCGATATACACCGTCTGGTGCAACGAGCAAGAGAAGGGAAAGACCACATGGTGATGTTCACGAACGCGCAGACGCTGGTATATATGAGATCGCGGTGGCCAGAGGTTCCAAGAAAAAAGGGTTTCCTCCTGGTGAACTGCTGGGCCGGTCGAGGGCAACCCCCAAGGCTAAGTGGACACGTAAGATGATCGCATGCGTAAATGCATGAGGACGGCTCACCGAGCGTAGCTAGCCACATAATCATAATGACCGGTAGGACAATAACACAATAGCTATCCCAGATTGCGTGAGCGCTGCGTGACAGCAATGAGGGCAGTCATACTCAAATCATGACAGACAGCTGCAACATCCTTCTCGATGGAAGCACCACCGATGGCTTGTGTCACTGTCCAGGTGGTGATCAAGATCATGGCCTTACTTGGCGCTCCTGCCAGTGAAGATTGACAGGGTCCTACTATAGCAGTGATGCCATGTCTGTTAGGAAAACGTAGGGGTACTAGGTACCCATGACGGGTCTTGGGTACCTACGGGTACGGGTTAGAAGCTCTTTACTCGGGCCTGGTACCGTGAGAACTTGTAGCAACACTGTCTTCACCTGTAAACATACAGCCAACCCAACAAGGTACATACAAGTAAGCGAAACGACAAACAACTCAAGCAATGCTGGTGGCGGGTCAGTGAAACACCGAGTAACATCTAATACACTATGTCTTCGTCCATTCTTCTCGCCAAATCTCCGTCACGAAGGACTGGACAAACTTTTAGCGCTGCTCACGCTTTCACTTCCACGTCTTTTGTACCCCCGTTCTCCAAACTTCCGTCACTTTCGCCGCTTTTCTGCACTACACCTTTGCCTGCGCGAACAAACGAGAAACGGACGCCGACAAAAAAAATGCCACCCGCGAATGCCATCGCCTGGACCAAGGTATGAAGCGGTTTAGCCGACAGAAAGAATATCACGGCCGGAAAAACATACCCCGCAAAAGAGGGCAGGCGCCCACCAGAGATAACGATCCGTCAAGAGGGCACCACAAATGGGGGAGCCTGCGGATACGCAAATTATCACCGTGCCTTCAATCGGAATTGGCACCTGCTTACCAACTAAGCCACCGATACCTTGGTTGCGTTGAATCGGTTATGACGTAAAATAGTGGAGGTCAGAAGACGGCATACCTGTAATTGCAAAGCCAACGCCCATTCTAACACTGCATACACAAGCATCGATGCATGAACGAGTGGATGGTAACAGGTAAAGGACATACCCAAGTTCCGCGGGGTCAGACGTCAGGCCCAACAGCGGCGGCATCATGGCGATATCTACGGAGGTCGAGGACTAAGCATCCCTGGCGCAACTGGACAAAAGAGCACCTACTCATTCCCGAAAACAGTCCATACATCACCCCAAGAACCACCACGCTCGCCACCGATCCGAGCCAAATCATACCGATGATCAAGATTGCGCACACCATGGCCGTGACGATGGCCAGGTTGACGACCCCAATGAATGAGGCCACCGTACCAGCCATGAACCGAGAAAAGAAACTGCCTACATTGATAATGACCAGCTGCATGATAAATTCTCAGCACATTGATCTCGCAATGCGAGAATGGGGAACGCACGGAATAGAAAGCAAAGGAGGCACTTAGGCCGTGTCTAAGGGAGTCCACCTGAAAATAAAAAAAGGGATATAGGTATGCGACTTGGAAGAGCGTGAACCTGACGAGTGATAATCGTCGTATCGGCATCATCACGTAAAAACAAATACCGAATGACACACCCAATGATCGTCAAAAGCGAAGGCACTTCTGTAAAGCATTTTTTTGCTGCCTTGCAGAAGTTGACCGACTCGGAAGTTGCCTCCTTGGATCTGTACCGCGTGCGCATAAGGAAGCATGACAGGAGCAGCAATACAGTGATAAACGCTGCACTGATGCGTACGCCAGTCTTGAATCCGATGGGGCCATTCAACAAGTGGTTCAACATGATGGTATTTACGACACCGCCGAGTGCAGCACCAGAGGCGGCGATGGACATCATGGTTGTTCTTCGGCGTTTGAAGTGGTGCGAGAGGACAGCAAAGCTGGGGACATACATCAGTCCCTGACCAATGCCAGAAAGGAGCCCTTGAGCAAGTAAGACCTGGTAGGCGATTGAAAGTTGGTCAAGCCAGACAATATTCTCAAAAGTCACACCTGGTAGTATTGTCCTGGCTGTATCATGGATGTCATAAAGATCGCCAGAGACTGGCAGATGGCACCGGCAATGTACACGTGATGGCTACAGTGGCAACAAGGTATGAATTAATGATGACGATGGATCGTATTATTCTTACAAATATCCTTTGTCGAACAGTGGACCGCACATTGGGCCCATAGCAGTCACGAGAAACGTGGTCAAGCTTCCGATCCACCTGCAGAACGTATGATAAGTATTGCAGTGAGCTGCGATATTTTTTTTACTTACGAGACAGCAGATGGGCTTTCGTTTTGAAAATAATGTTGGGCATAAAAAGCTGTTCATATTGATGGAGATCAGACCCTTGCCAGCGATCTGTTCAGGAGAACACACCTTGATATACGCCAAAAGCATTTGTGTATCTGCTCGAGTGAGTGGTAGGTATGTACACCGATCAGGAATGACGCACCCGAATCCACAAAATTGAGCAAGAAAACTGTCAGAATATCAGCGAGTGCCCATGGATCGAGAGATCGATGCGATCTTACGCTCCCAATACCGTACACCAGGCATCCGGGCCGCCCTCGGGTAAGTCTGATGTCTCTAATGCACAGGGGGATGGTTGCAGTGCACTGTCGAGAGAGTTTTTTGACGTTACGGTAGTCTCCTCAAAGGAGTCAGAACTGCTGGGAGAGGTGGACATCTGTCTGCAGGGAAAGAAAAGGATGGAGGGGAAGTCCCGCCTACGCTGTATATGAGTTGCCACGAATCCACGTATCAAAACCTCACGATCAGTTATCTGCGGGGATTGTGATACGTTATACATCAGTCCATAATCCTGCAGCAACCGAAAAACTTGAGACAGGGTTCACCAGACCCTTTCATGCGATAGCAATGAGCCAATGAAACACCAAAAGAACAATTCCTTTGGATCTAAAAACTGTTGTGAGATAAAGGCCAAGATTCCAATGAGTCAAATGTGTCATGTGGGTGGACAGAGGTGCGAAACTTTTCAGCTAATAACAGAAGTTTACATACACTTACCCCTCCTGATGCTGACAGCTGACCGAGTCTTGTACGTTTCTGCATAATTATATACCGAAGAACCGAAGGAATTGATCGTATAATTCATAATCGGCTCCGTAAAGATATCTTCACTCCACTGGCAGGGGGTCGCAGGGCCAGGCCCGCGACCGGGAAAGGAGTCCCTCTAGATGCAGATTCGTCCAAAAGCGAGTCCCGTACTCTATGGGAGCGGAAATTAAAAGTTGTCACCAGATGGCCACCCTGTGAGCTGCAAGGGGGCGCCTGGTAGCGTGCCGATGGCCTCGAAGAATGGTTGAGAAATAACCATGCCCTAGAAAGGAAAGTAAGGATCTGTGTCACAGCCACGTTAGCTGAGTCAAACTTTCTATCTTCTTTGCAGACGACCACCTTCAAGCCACCATGGGTGCATACTACGACGAGATCGAAATTGAGGATATGAGCTGGGACGAAGAGAAGGGCGTCTACCACTACCCTTGTCCTTGCGGTGACCGTTTCGAGATCTCTCGGAAGCAGCTCGCTGATTACGAAGACATCGCGACCTGCCCTAGCTGTAGTCTGATTATCCGCGTCATTTATGATCCCGTACGCAGTGTTCCCGGTGATTTGTTCGAATCCAGTATTGATTAACTCCCCTTTAACAGCTCGATTTCGAAGACGAACCTCCTGATGACGAGGCACAACCCGAGGGAAATGAGGATGAAGAGTCGTCCCAGCCAGACGACGATCACTTTGAGGATGCTCTCGACCAGCTCAAGCTCCGCGAGGAATCCCAGTCCGCCATGATCGCCGCCTCAGCGTAAAAAGGCTTCATTGCTCCCTTGCTCTGCTTCTTTGACCGCTTCTTGTGCAGTAAGTCTACTTTGTGATTTTTCTCTGCACCGGTTAGCTTACACGTTTTGGCACTTCACGAGACTGTATCAAATAGTCAGTTTCTGATTTGAGTGGAAGCTAAGTTTGTATGGAATATATTTCGTCAGTCCCCCTCTCTCATTGCACATTTTCTACCTGGAACTTAATCAATCTTGCAGCATCGTGCAATACAGGAAACAGAATCCAACGGCTTGATATTGTAATCGCTAACAGCACGTTGGGCGTGGGACGTCGATCTTGTTTCATTATTTCAGAACATTCGATAATGGAGTTTTATGTGACGGAATAAAACGAAGGGAATGCTTGGCTCGATCATATTGAGCGTATAGGGGACGTTTGAGCCCGGTCCCGACATTGAGCAGCAGGCAACGTGGAGGAGGAGGATCAATTTGGAGGGCGGCGTCAAGTCCTGGCAGTTCCGAGTCCGCTGTCACGGTCATCTCACCGTCACCCCAACACTCAAAACATGGCGCAGGTTCGCCCACGATCGCCCCCAGCAGACGACACTCACCGCAAAAGGGCGAAAACCAGCCATGCGTCCGACGTCACCGCAGACGTCGTCGAACGTTTCGCTGCCGGCCTCTTTGACGCCTCTAACGTCGAGCAACTACGCACCGGCTACGTTGACAGCACGCCATTCAAGCATGTCGTCGTCGGCACGCTTTTTCGCGACGACCTTTTACGGGGTGTCAAGGACGAATGTGTCGAGCATCTCATTTTTACGGAGAAGGAGACGGACATCTACAAGGTGAGGTGTTGCGTGCTCGCAATCAGTTTCCCTACCTCTCATCCACTCGCCGGGTTAGGTGTTCCAAACTGGAGACCTCGCCTCGTTGTCTTACCTCTCCGACAACCAGCGCGCGCTCTTCCCGAACCTTGTCGCACTTCGAGATGCCCTCTACTCCTCGCGCTTTCGTGCCTTTCTCCGAGACGTCACGGGCTGCGGTCCGCTCTCAGGCACGAAACAAGACATGTCGGTCAATTCGTACGCTCGCGGCTGCCACCTCCTCAACCACGACGACGTGATCGGTACACGGAGAGTATCCTACATCCTCTACATGCCCCTCCCATGCGATGAACCTTGGCTCGCAGAGTACGGTGGGGCACTCGAGCTCTATCCCGTGCGAGCAGGTGGGGACGTCCCTGAACCTGATATTGCACCTGTCAAGTCGATCCCGCCGAGCTGGAACCAATTCGTCTTCTTCGAGGTCCAGCCTGGGAAGAGCTTCCATTCGGTGGAGGAGGTCGTCGTGGACAAGGAAGCGCACACGCGCGCACGGTTAAGCATCAGTGGCTGGTTTCACGCTGCGCAGCCTGGCGAGGATGGGTACGTCGCCGGGGAAGCCCTACAAGAAAACACAAGTTCGCGTGAACAACTCGTACGTCTCCCTCCTTGCCTGCAAGATGCAATCACATGTACCCTCCCTCCAGGCTTCGAGTTCCAACTTGGACACTTGTGCTGGCAAGTTCACACAGTACGACAACACCAGCGACGACACCGAACCACCTCATCCAGACATCCCTCTCTCACCCACACACACGTCGTTCCTCGCAAAGTACCTGAACCCCGCATACCTACAACTTCGCACCCTAATGACCATCATGGCCCAGTTTGTCAGCGAGTCCAATCTGCAACTGCAAAGTTTTCTCGCAGACGACCTCGCAGCCACCCTCGAGGAAGGGCTACGCGAAGCGGACGCGGCCGACGGGTTGGACGGAACGTCCCGCGGGAACAAGCTCCCGAGTCACGGCCTCGGCATACCGCCTTCCTCGGGCGCGTCCCCATGGACCGTCAAAGCCCCCCCTCACAAATGGCGCTATTGCACCCTCGTACAAGAACCGGGCTCGAGCGCATCCGCGACGGCGCGCGCGAAAGCCGAAGACCTCCTGCGCGAGCTCCAGGACACGTTCTTCCCGAGTGCAGCCTTCCGCGCGTGGTTGACGATCGTGACGAAGCTGATTCCGCTGAGCTGTGCGGTCGAAGCGAGGCGGTTTAGGCCAGGGTTAGATTACACGCTTGCGACGAGCGACGAGGACGAGTCGCGGCTTGACGTCGTCCTTGGCCTCACTCCGCAAGTGCAGCCAGAGAATGAAAACGGCATTCGTCATGGCAAGGCAAAGGCAAAGGCGAAAGCGAGCAACAACGAGGACGAGGATGAGTTCACAGGGTGGCAAGCCGCAGGGTGGGGAGGGTGGGAGGTAAGCTGCCGATCCTGTCTGTTCTTGTACAGCACGCCTTACGTCCTTTGCGTTCCTAGTGTTACATGGCCCCACACGACGAGGAAGACGACCCAGCGGTGTACCGTTCTGGGTCAAGCAAAAAGTCGCAGGCAAAGGAGCGGCCCGAGCCAAGCAGTGCGGCGTTAAATCGTGTGGATGATAACAAGGACGAAGACGAGGACGAGGACAGTACTCTCTTGACTTGGCAACCGCACTTTAATTGCTTGCTCCTCGTTCTACGAGACGAGAGAGTGTTGCGTTTCGTCAAATATGTCTCTGCCGCCGCACAGGGATCTAGATGGGACGTCTGTGGCGAGTTCGAAGTGGGCATGGTCGACAGCGACGAAGATGAAGACGAGTAAGGGGACGAGGACGAGGAAGGACCTTGACCTCTGCCGAAAAAAAGTGGTCCTTTCTGGACGGAGATCGTCTGTATGCATAAGATTGTGAATGTGTACCGATGCAAGTGGATATCATTCTACATCATGATTGGACTGCCCTCCCCACTCGCTTGACCATCCATCCAAAGGTTAAAACACGATCTTTTGGCCTTGGCCGGGTAAGATCGCCGCAGACTGGCGTTGTGCATTTGCAAGGGCGGCACCCGGTCTGGCACGTCGTGTATACAGCCGGTTGTGACCAGCATGATCAGGTCGCCGTGAACTTGAAGGAGCAGACACCGCTTCAACCAGTGGCACGTCTGCAACCTCCATGTCTTCTTGTTCTGTATGGCGAAGTCGATGTTGCTTGGTGTGCGGCACGAATGCAGATCCTTTTCGAGGAGCCTTATGATCCCCACCCCTGCTTTTCAGACCCTGGTCCCCTCTGGGATGTCGAGGACCGCCGCCTCGTCGAACCGCGTCAGGAGAGGCGTACTCGACAACAAGATCACGTCCGTTTAAACGATGGTTGCGAGGATTGAGGAGAGCCTCGGTAGCGTGTTCGATGCTCGTGAAGTCGACGAAAGCGAACCTAGCATACACGGCGCATATGCGCATATATGAGCGGGTCAATACGCCTTGAGACAGACATGAGAATGCGACACAGACCCTTTGCAATTACCGCTGTCCTCGAAAGTCCCCATGCGAATCTTTCGTATCCACACGTCTTTCGACTCCCCGTCTTGGGCCTGGCTCGCTCCTTTCCCCTTGTCCTTGTGGCTCCCATACCGGTGTGTCTCGAACAGTTCTCGAATTGACGCGTCCGTCGTCTCGAATCCGAGATTACCCAGAAACAAGGTGGGCGCGGGTGGTTGTTTCTGCGCGCGCAATATCTTTTGCGCCGTCTTGGACAGAATTTTCCCCTCTACGGTCGCCGCACCTCGGGCTCCTTTCTCGACCCCGCCTCCACCCGTCCCGGTTCCATCCCCTTCAGATGGCTCTGTCTTGGCTTTGACAGGTCGTCCAGTAAAGTCGTCCCCTGTGCATTCAGTCAGGTCGCGCCAAAGAGCGACAGAGCGGTGAAAAAACGCACCGTCTTTGATGAGCAAGTGTCGTCCGTCGAGCTGACCCTCGGAAAGCGTGATCGCGACCACCTTGGCGTCCGGCGTGTCGAAATCGACATACGCGAACCTAGCTGACGGTCATCCAACGTGGACATCACCCCGAGCACACACACAAGCACGCACCCCATGTTGTCGCCTGCCGCTTGGGTGCCGCCGCGGCGCATCGGCATATGCACCCGCGTGATCGTCCCGACGCCATCAAAGAACCCCCGGAGGGCGTCTTGCGTCGTCTGAAATGACAGATTCCCGACCCATACCGAGTGTTGACGTTTTTTCTGCCGTCTGGGATCGTCCGCGGTGGGCGTGGTCTTGGTCGCGGTTTTTCTGGCGCTCGTGCGCGTTTGGGATGTGGTATCGACGGCGGGCGTGCTCGTGCCGTCGTCGAGCTTGCGCTTTTTACGTGGGGCGTCGGACGCAGAACTGGTCTCGGTTTGTTTTTGCCTTTTCTTTTGCCGTCGCCGTTCGGCATGCGAGAGCACCGTGGCCTCCTCCACTGGTGATGGTTGCGGAGCATCCGAGTGCTCTTCGTCGGACCCGTCAGATGATTCAACCTCGAGTTGTCTTTTCTTTTTCGTTGGTTGTGAGGAGCTAGATTCCGAGGACGACCCTGACGAGGCAGACATGTTTGAGTAGAAGTGAGTACGAAGATCGACTACACCAACGCGTGGTAAACCAAGAGATGGATTAAATCAGTGTACATCATTAATATACTTTAGGATATCTCCCCTCCACGAGGTAGAAATAAAGCATGTATCGTGAGCACATACATAAGGGAGTGTATATCCGCATCATCATATCGTTAGGTGACGTTTGAGTCATGACCCAGTCCATCAGGCCTGTCTTCGCCGGCCGGCTTCCTCTAGTACGCTCTTTGGTCCTCGCCTTGCCATCGCCCAGACAAAGACGATGACGATGATAGCAAACTGCAACCATAGCCAAATCTCCAACACGAATGCCACGATACCGCGCTGTCGCGGTGCAGACGACGAGGCCATCGTTTTCGATTGCCCCGTCGAGCCCTCAGTTGAACGCCCCTTGTCGTCCTGCCAACCCAAACTCGACGACAAGGCAATCTCGCCCTTGCCCCGGCTCATCGTGTCCACGATTGCTTCGAAAGCATTCGCCAGTCGCTCCGGGACGGGCGTGGATGGTCGACTCAAATCGACGCTGCGAGGTTTGTCAGCAGGAATCAGCGTCCCGCCGAATCGTCCGTCTTTCCAATGGGCAGCCCGCATTCGTATCGTCTCGGACTTTCGACGCTGCTTTTCAGCGGGGGAGGTTGGCTTGGAACCTGAATCGTTCAACACGCTACGATGCACCATCGCTGGCGGAGAACCAAGTTGAATCGCGGTGCTTCGTCGAGAAAGCGACTTGACAGGCGTGAAAACATTGTTGGTGGATTGCTCGGGTTCCGATCGTGCGTGAACACCTGAGTTGGATGCGCCGCTATCGGCACCCTCGGCGCCGGGAATGATAGATACCAGGCTGGCAAGGCTCGATGTCCGGAGATGAAAGTTTTCAGGACTGCCATCTCGTCCTACTTGACTATCCCAGTTGTCATCGAATGCGGCCCCGAGTTCACTGTCAAGTGTGGGAGGGCAACGACCTCCTTCAATGGGAGAAGATAAAGTCTCCGGTGAACTTTGGGGTAGAGTCGATGATGGGGATGGCGACGTAGGACTCGCGACAGATGATGTATTGCTCGGCTGAGGAACGAATGGCACTGGCGGCAAGCCAGGAATCACCATGTCGAGCAGGGGTGCAATTTCGGAGACCGATGAGCCCGGAGACGCCACTTCCTGCCGAGGCGAGTCGAAGAGACCAACAACCGAGCGCCGCACCTTGGGATGGGCGATGACGGGAACGTGATCCGGAAAAACGGACTGCTTCAAGCTACTCTGCATGTCCTCGTCAATGCCACTCGAAAATTCGATAGAACCTTCGGCTGAAAGAGTGCGACGTAAACTGGCAAACCGAATGGTTTCATTCGCCTCGTCATCTCCAGCGCTTGGACTCGCTTCTTTTTCTTCGTCGACCCATTCAACGCCTTCGCCATCTCCCAGACTCTCATAGACGAGACGAAGATTCGTGGCATCTTTCTGGACGTTTTGCAATTGAGTAACCGTCCGCGCTTGTTGCTCGGTGATCTGAGCATTGGTCTCCTCGAGTTCTTTTATCTTGAGCAGGAGCTGAGAGACCAGAGCGTATTCGTGAGTCAAAGTCACCGGTGACTGAATCGATGGAGATAACCGGGGGTGGTGTGAAAGCGAGGCGGACCGTGAGAGGCCGATTTGAAGAGTCACCCTTCTCGGGCGTTCATCAAGCGCGCCTTCACCCAGGCGATCTGGTCGAACGGTGGCCTCTGAGATGTGCCTACGTCGTGGTGCAAACCTGGCCTTGGAGGGAAGCGCGCCACCCGGGGCGAAATCCCGTATTTCGGTCTGCTGACTCTCTCCATGATCTGTCTTGCTTCGCAGTGCGCGGAATCTCTCCTCCCGTTCCCGCTTCTTTCTCTCTGCTTCTTCATCTCTTAGAGCAGTGCTCTCGCGGAACACGCTAGCCTTCTTCTCGAGCTCGTCGCTTCGTGCGCGTGTCTTGTCGAGTTCGTCCCGAAGTCCCTGGATTTCTTTCTCCAAACTCCGGAGCTTCCTTCGACCCACTTGATCTGCCTGAATAGACTCGGCCTCAAGCTTCTCAAGCTTAGCAAGAAGTTCGGCGTTCTGATCCGAGAGGAGAGCCAAATCTGCGGGTGAGACGGAGACCCGACGATAATGTGGTCGAGGACGTGGTATGAACGCGCTAGCATTTGCAGACGCGTGTGAGTCGTCTGCGCTATAATAATGCGGCGACTGTGGTAGGTGAGAATCGGACGATATGGGCGAGGGAGTCAAAGATCCCGTCGGGGAAGACGACGTGGGCGACGGTGG
>JBBPOC010001160.1:0-11277 GCA_038091235.1 Tylopilus rubrobrunneus | reverse complement strand
GACAGTATCGATCTTGTCTATATCGGAGCTAAATGTCATGGCCTTATAAATGACGAGTTGAATAAACTCGTTGGGTGCCGATTTTCCCGCCAGGAGGCCAAATTGCCCGTAGATTGTGTGTACCCATGCCGCGATGACACCCGTAGCTATCTGAGAACAATTGTCAACGCAAGACCAGATCACCTTGGAAGCCCTTACCAGGATGCCACCAACAGGGTCCAACCACCATTGCAATCGGCTGCCAGCAGCAGACATGAGAATACCTAGACAACATCAGAGAGCAAGACAAGACGCAGAAACGAAAATGGCAAACCAAAGCCATTGATGAAAATGTCATTTCGGTGATCCTCCCACAGGACATGTACTTGGCTAGACTTGCTGCGAAGGGTATGACAATACAGAAAGAGCATAATCTTGACCCCTGACGAGCGATTGATTGTAAAAGAAGAGTCAGTTGCGGTTGGGGTCGTTGATATTTCAATCACCTAGAGCCCCCGCGACTGCTAGAAGGGCTGGAAGGTCAAAAGGTTTCTCAGGGGCTGGTGACAGCAATGACCGAACGGACTCGACAACGACGACTAGGTTAACCGAGGACATCCTGCAGGAATTAAGCGAGTGAATAAGGGGAACATGTGATCCACACGAACAGGGAGCCTTGGGAACAGAATGAACATAAGCGACTTGGAAGAGTTGGGGTGAGAATCTCACCGTATACAATGTTACCGATGGTTTCCAGACGGGCACCTCCCACAGGCCATTTGTTGATGTCCATTTTCTCTGCTTTCCGATGAAGGAGATATAGGAAGAGGTTGCTTCCAAAGTCGAAGCAAGCGTCAATTCCGGTAGCGATCAAGGAAAGGGAGACGGAGGATATGGCAGCATAGACTACGCGATGATAAATCAGGACACCATTAGAAATAAACGAGAAAGCGCACGTTGAAGGACGCAAAGAGCGAAGTTTGCGACAAGACTTGCCCAGACAGCGATTTTGATCTGATTTGTAGGTTGCCAAGGTGAGGTATACACAAATAAGTATACCTACCGAGAGACGAGAAGCCTCTTCAAGGTTCTTGGCTTCTCTTGTATGATCGTCCATTGGCTTCAAGAGCGAATGGATAAGCTGTTGGTGTAAGAATGTGGGTGGTTGGTTAGAGGCTGGGAAGGTAGGCGCATACGTTGTTCTGCTTTCTGTGATACGACTCGAGAGATTTGCCACACTTGCGACGACGGCGCAACTGGGAGAGTTCCTCGTCTGTTTTGAGCCCGACACGAAGGGTGTAGGGGTCAGATTCTGGTGAGTGGGGCTCCATCTCTACGTCGCTCCTGCTTACGCAGGCGAGGTCGGGGGCCTGTATGGCATCATCAATGCGTACGCAAGGTGCTTTGGGGGTAGAGATGTACCAATTCTGTGGACGTTGAGGTGGTCATTGCCAGACAAGAAGGGATTAGGGCACCGCGACAAACTTGGGAGTTTTTAACATATCCTGTGTGTGGCCTATTTTTGCTTCGGCGGCCGTACTAGTGAACCTTCCAAAGCATAGAATTTCGACTAGAATCCGCTTGCTACCAACGACGTGGAAAACTATATCGCCGAGGGGTGTTCTTCACGGAGCCATGGACGAATCGCTGACGCTCCTCCTACTCGTGCTGGTGGTGCTCGTGTCAGTAAATTTTCACTGCATTATGGGTTGGACTGACTGCGAGACCAGTGTTTTCAGTCTTGGCTGGTGCCTGCTGTCGTCGTGCATGGGCTTTGAGCTGCGCAGGCTGTTTCGAACTCGAACTCGGTCACGACTCAAACGGCCAGACATTTGGGAGATGGAACGCATGCGTGGTCCTGGCATTCGATGACGACGTTCATCGAATGCCAGCCACCCTCCTCTCCACTATATAAACCCGCCCTCTCCCTCCCTCCCTTCCTCACCCCCTTCCTTCTGCTCTCTCTCCTCCCTCCTCCTCTCAGCCCGTATTTATAAAAAATCAATCATCCTACTCCCACCTGCGTCTTGTGTACATTTCTACCATGCGATTCACCCTCGTCTCCGTGGCTCTCCTCGCTCTCGCTCATTCCCTCGCACCCGGTGTCTACGGTGCCCCCGCTGCTCCAGCGGTCGTCGGCGACGCTGCTTCCCTCCTCGCCGATCTTGCGGGTGCGTAATTCGTACCCCCTGGAACTTCATTTGCTGATCCAGCGCGCAGACTCTGTGGAAAACTTGTTAGGGAAACTCGGACTAGACCTGAAGAACTCTCCCGCTGCTGGCGCTCCCCTCCTTATCAGAGCAGTGACTTCTCCCGCACTCTCTGGATCGGCGTCCTCGGCAACACACTCCCCGACGACGACGAACGCTGGTTTGCCAACGACCGCCGCCAGCAACCCGTTTGGCGTGTCCTCCCAAGCCAAAGCGACGCCGGTGCCTCTTTCCCGGTTGCGAAGACAGCTGCCAGTGCCGACACTGTCTCTTCCAACCGCCGTCATCGCGAGCGCCCTCTCGCCAGTGGAGTCCATCCTCTCGTCCATCATCGCCGGTTTACCTAGCAAAGTTGAGTCCGCGTCGAACAAGCCCACAAGCAGCAAGCAGAGCCCGAGTGCTAGCCAAGCCTAATGGTAAGATTCCACGCCGAAACGAGCTCTCTAGTCAATTGTAGATCTTGTCACCTTGAGGAAATGGAGTTGGTTGATTGCATCCCTCGAGTGAATTGTCGCAAGTTTATAAGTCGCCTTGGACATCGAGTTCGTAAACGGTGATTCTACCAAAAAAGTCTGAACTCTTTTCAAAGACGAGTCTCATGCACTGAATCCTATCTCGCCCCTCTCTAGGTAGCTCGAACATCTGACGTCTATTGGCGTCTTCCGGGTGAATATGGGTCCATGTCGTCCACACTGGTTGTGCACAAGTTACAGCAACCTCTAGTGCACACTGCGTACCGACGAATCCTC
This sequence comes from Tylopilus rubrobrunneus, assembly GCA_038091235.1. Taxonomy (NCBI): domain Eukaryota; kingdom Fungi; phylum Basidiomycota; class Agaricomycetes; order Boletales; family Boletaceae; genus Tylopilus; species Tylopilus rubrobrunneus. Next base: position 8,339 of record JBBPOC010001160.1, on the reverse strand, counting down.
CTTGAAAAGTCAACACGATTCTCCGCGGGAGTACAGCTTCTGGGAATACTAATTGGATAGACTGCGGAAGACCCTGATTGACCAGTCAGTCGGTCGCGATCTTATCTCGTGCTGTATCGTACCTGTTGGGATGTCCAGCATGTCTCTGGATTGCCGTCCGTCAGGTTCCTTTTACCGGCCGTCTTGTCGAGCATTGAGCTGACTCTAGTAGCCTGGTCTATCAATCCATGGTCTCACGTCAGCGCAACATGACTGACTTGATCTTCGTATCCGAGGTTATGAGCGATCTCGACATGGCCTGGCTGTGGTATAAGGCTGCTGTGTAGCCTGTGCGTGGGAACTTGGAGCATACCATATAACCCGATCATGACGTTTGGTTAGTTTATCTCTCGAACCGTCATGCCTCCCAATCCGAGCGCTACTGTGCCCTCATGGCTCGCTCAAGCCCGTGACGCTAGCTACCAACGCGCCGTGTTCGTTGAGCTATCCAAACGAGAGAAGGAACGCGCGAGCTACCGCAATACGCCTCCCACCAGCTCAAGCACATTCCTTTCGCGCAAATCACTTCCCGGGAAATCCACTCCGTCGCAGACAGAGAAACCAGACCGCACCCAGTATTACTCTGTCGCAATCGGTCGCGATCCCACAAATCGATGGGGCAATCGCTACTCCAACATCGAACCGTACGATCGCACGCGCGTTGTGGTGGGCACTGCCGACAAGGCCTGTCTGGGTTGCGGGGAGGGAACAGGAAGATACTTTAATGGGAGTTGGGTGAGGGAGTTGCACGGTCAAAAGCTGTGGATCGCCACGCAGGCCCCACTGCGGGACACCGCACACACCTTCCTCACCGTCCTCAGCCAGCCCATAGGTTCATCATCGGACGCATCGCTCCCACAAGGGGGTCGCGTGCGCACCGTTGTACAGCTGACGCTTAACTATGAAAAAGGGCGCATCAAAGCGTACCCGTACTTTCCGCTCACTCCTGGGGAGTCGATGACGATCGTACCCGAGTCTGGCATGGACGCACAACCGTTTGTCGTGACGTTGGTGGAGCAGACGTCGATCGAGGATGCAAACTGTACCCAGAGCAAGCTATCCTTTGTCCCACAGGGCGAGAGTCCATCGGCACCCTTCATCTTCACCCACATGCTATATACCGCATGGCCAGACCATGGAATCCCGCAGGAGGAAGATCAAGCAAGCTTACTCAAGTTTTTGCGGCTGGTAGACAAGGTCAACAGGAGTAGAGACGCTGGCGGAGGTGATGACGCTGACCCGCCGATCATGGTCAATTGCTCTGCGGGGGTGGGCAGGACGGGAACGTTTATCGCACTGTCGTCGCTGCTCCGCTTTCACAATCTTTTGGACGCGAGTTTACCCTCTCCCTTTGATCCTGCCGCCCCAGCGCCTACCAGCCCATCGCTATTGGGTCTGCTGACACAACCCGATCCAGTCGCTCAGGAGATTGATGCCTTGCGGGAGCAGCGGCCCGAGATGGTGCAGAGAAACGAGCAAGTCGCCTTGATATATCAGATACTGGAACAAGCTTTTTTGGATAAGTGACGTATTCGATGCAAGTGATACATTATTGCGAATGGCTTTTGTTCTTGGATCTACTGGTCTGTATAATGATATCATACCATAGATTTGATTTTTTTTGATACCTTGCACGCTGCCAGTCCCCAGATTATATATGAACTGGAAGAGGTAATGAACTAGCATTTATCATGCGTGGTATCCCTGGGCGTGCAGCAAAAGTCATTCTACGTTACTGAATAGTACCTTTCCTGTCCTCATCTCCTCTTCGGCAATGATCGCCAACGTCCGAAAGTCATTCTTTGCTTCAGGCTTGTCTAGCCTCGGGGAAAGGGTATAACCCGGTGTCCCGGTACGATCTCGTGCATTAATGGCATCTCCCAGCTTGCGGCGGGCATCGAAATCGATGAGTACCGCCTGTCCATCGTGACGTTGGTCGGCGTAATATCGTTTTGGACATAGCCCAAACTATGGACTCGGATGTGTTCGAACGCCGTCGATAATCTCCGACATCTGTTCCCGGGCCCCCACTGGTCCCTTCTCGTTCGCGCTACATCACTTCGAAGAGGGATGTATAGTAGCGCTCGAGGCAAATCCGCCATCACTGCTGCGGGTTGCATCGTGTGCTCATCAAACATCCCCCACGCCAGCACGTCTTCAAGTTCGCGCTGGTGCCCCGGAGTCGACATTGTTGGAGGGCTCTACTGGAGAATCTGTGGGAGATCCTGCATGATTACCATCCTGCAGTCAACTCCTACCAGTGACTAGGCTTTTGACACGGCTTGGCTGCGTATTGCCATTGTACCCTTCCAGTGTAGTATGTACCTGATATACAGAGTCAACCTCCGAGTCAATAGCGTAGAGTGACTCACATTAGATGGATAATTATAAGCTCATTCCAGTGGCCGGAACCAACAGTAGCCTGAGGCAGTTGTGGGATTCCTGTGTGGCGCCAAGAGCCTAAATCGTTTTCACGTTCACAGGAAGTAGTAGATATGATGGTGACTGGCGCTCGGCCAGCGTATAATGATGCGGCGCCAAAAACATGTAGCCATGTGCGCTTATGAGCGGCGGAGATAAAATCAGCTTCGTACTTGGATCAGGCCTTACCAGAGAGGTAAGAAGCCCCATGGATGAGGTTTTCGTCCTGCCATCGTCACCGTCTCAGGCTTTTGCGATAAATGTCGCACGGTTGCGGTGAGATACTTTGTCACAAAATGGTGTCCATTGGCTGACTCTGAATCGTTCTAATAATTACCGACAGTCCCCTGTAACCCTGTTCGTGGCGTTGCGAGCGTTGATGTGAAGGTCCTCGTATTCTCAAGACGTACTGGTCCCATGGGAACAAAGTTAGCCGCATTACGAGTGACCCTGTCACTGAAGGGCCTGCCCAACCCGGTCTGGACTACGCTCGTAGCAGCATCTCGTAGCGGGGCGCGACGACATGGCCGACTTCCAGTGGCGCGCCGCTACGAAAGTGGAACCGTCCCACAAGTCACGACCACCCTATCTGCATCAATTATCACTGGCATATCAAGCGCAAGACTGTGTGGGACTTAGCGAACAAAGAAACTCGGACACACCGCACCCGGCGCTCACTGGCAGATCATCACAGGCTTATTAACCGGAGTCTCTCGCACCGCTGGAGATGCTTCTGTTTCCTTCCGCTAGAGACTCACTAGGACCTGGATCCCGGTCGGTCGGACGAGTACTAAGACATGTCGTTGACCGTGACCCAGGCAGCTGGCCTACAAGTATCCAAGGTGAATCCCTCGAGCCTTTTGTCTCCCTTTCTTCGAATGCGTGCTGACTTGGTAAACCTGTTTTGATAGTATTTCAATGGTATGTCGCCCTTTTGCAAGCGATCTGTGTTATAACCTCCTTGCAGCTGCTGGAATAGCGGTTCTGGTAAGGTAGCCCTCCTAGGAAGCGAGCACTTCACCGATGCAATTGAATCTCTGGCAGACGTATGACTATATGATCACGCTTGAGGACGAAGTACGTGGATTCTATGTACTGATGATAGTTCCTGACAGGATCCTCTATTAGGCACGATGGGTGTGGGGTCGCAGGTGGGACGCAACACGGATAGTCTTTACGGTATCGAGGTATCTACCATTTGTCGGTATGGGGATGACTGCCTACGGTGAGCCTGCCATTTGCAATACTCGCATATTTACTCAAGACCATTCGCGGAAAGCTGCTTTGCGCTCGGCCTCACAGGTGCGTACAGCACGTATCATCTTAGGATGCCCGATTGATTGTTAATGTATCCCCATGCTCTCGTAGCCTTGTCCGCCGAGTCTAGAAGAAAACAGTGAGTGACCTATTCATTGACATGTCCAGAGGTTGGAATTGACCCTCTTCTCACTAGTTATTCATACGCTGGGTATTATCGCTGCTGAAGGTTCGTCCCGTTGTACAGAGCTGCATGAAGAATGAATGAAGGTTTTGTGTTACCAAGTGCTTCTGGTTCTGCGCACATATGCGTTCTGGCAAGGCAATAAACGGGTGTTGTACGGCCTCCTTGCTTATGGAGCCGTGAGTCGCGTACTTTCCCTTTGTATTTCTTTGACCGAAGGGGAAGCCATTTAGGTTACGATCGGCGCGGCCGTCGCAATCAACGTCACACCGACCCAGCTTATCCCTGGTGGCAAGTCTAGAGTTCATTTAGTTGTTCCCCACTCATCTGTTATTGTACAGAAAATGCACCATCAGGCTGCCTTTTGATCGCCTCCAGGAATAGTGCTATTGTGTATCTGTTCTTGCTGGTCTTTGAGATTGGTGAGCACTAAGCAGGTAATTGCATCCGTCGACCCGCGAATACTGATGTATTGTTTTCAGTTATATTGGTTTTGACGGCGTACAAACGGTTTAGTTCCTATCGTGATGTGAGGGCCCCCATCATATACACGATCTACCGAGACGGCATGTTTTATATCGTCTGCATCATACGTAAGAGAAGTCGTTGTTCGAACGAGCCTGTTGCTTACCTTAGGAGCAGTCATTACATTCGCCAACACCCTCGTTGACGGTATACTTCCGGTAAGCATCCTTATTCCATAGCACCGAAAATGCTCAAAAGGTTCTGTTACCCTCAGGCTCAATTCACTGATCTCTTGGACCTGTGCGTGATACTGGATGCAACGTCTTCAGAGTGCTCTCTAATGGTGCTTCGTGCTTCAGTCCCCAGATCACCCTCCACAGCGTCCTTGCATCACGAATCATGTTCAACCTACGCAAAAGTTCCTACCATGCACAGAAAGGCGGAACTGTGGATTCGGTCACCATCAGTGAAATTGCATATGGCACACCCTCAGGCTCACAATCGACTGGATCTGAATCATCAACATCCGCATCCGCGTCGCGGGGGGTGACGAGCATTTACGTCGATGTAGATATTGAGTTGGCACATGTTGAATCTCGTCGGGACTCTAGGGTATCAAGGGTATAGCACATAACATTATACTAATGGTATGTGACTACTGTATGATATCGCCAAGTACATCCCGAAACGAACACGCTGCTTGGTCTTATGCCGGGAAACAAGTACAACACTGTGTGCACGGGACACGGCAGGAGATACTATGGTCCGGTCCGGTCCTTTCATAAAACTCCCACCCCGCAAACCTCGTCTTCCAACAGCCGTCTTATGTTTTCAGGTGGGTAATACACGGCGCTGTCATGCGGATACTCATGGAGAATCAACGCAGCTGGCCTGCCAGGTGTGTCGCGGAGGTCGATCCATATCATCTCCGTATACCGTTTCCCACGAATCCAATCGTTGCGAGTGTAAATGTGATCCAGACGTAGCCGAGCAGCACCCATCGATGATTAGCGATGCGAGCACAATGGCGCGGCCTCCGGGTCAGGACGAATGATGTCTGGATGGTCAGGAGAAAGAGCATACCTGATAGAGTCGCGGCAGCCAGCGCTGTCTAATCACCCGTTGGACGGAGTCAGTCTCCGCAACCCGAATGTGACGACGAGACAGTGGATGGGAGTAATTACACCAGTGATTAGCTCAAGCTCTTGCCAATGAGCATCATTGTATACCTGGATGAGTTTCTGCACGTTCAAGTTGGTGACGGCTCGGGTGACCTAGTAATCTGGCGACCAGACTAACTATGAGGCGAGCCGTCGATAGACGGCTGCTGTCAACTGGTGTTAGACATTAGCACGAGTATGTAGTATCGTAAAAAGAGTAGAATCCATATAGCACTCGTGCGATTTGAAGTCGCGACTGGTTCCTGCCAGCATGATCAATTTCTAGTTGACGACTAGGCTTAGTGGCTGTTGTCAACTAGCATGAGGGAATTATTCACAAGCGAGCAAAACATTCATAGAGGGCGAAAACCAAAAACAATAGTCCACTTGGGCGAGTTGAACCTGCATCCTGCCGTGGCTTCTGGCTTGCAATCAATTTCCAGTTGACGACTGGGCTAGGCAGTTCGTGTCAACTAATCTTGGCATCAGCACAAGCACCTGAAGTGTCATAAAAAAGAGGGTAGAAATCGTATCCGGGTCGTCCCCTTGTGCGATTTGAAGTCGCGTTCCATGGCTCCTGACTCTTAATCAATTTCCAGTTGATTATTAGACTAGGCGGCTGATGTCAACCAGCAGTAGACATTAGCACAAGCACTGAGAGTGTCATACAAGAGTGGGTAAAAAACACATCGTCTGCTTGCGCAATTTGAAGTCACGTCTTATGGAGCTCCTGCCGGCCTGTGATCAATTTCTAGTCGACCACTATGCTAGGTAGCTGTTGTCAACTAGCATCGGGGAACTGCTCACAAGTAAGCAGAGCGTCGTAAAGAAGATAAAAACAAAATAGTACACTTGCGCAATTTGAAGTTGCATCTCGTGGCTTGCCGGTGTGGCCCTGCCTCATAATCAATTTCAAGTTGATGATTAGGCTAAGTGGCTAGTGTCAATTAGCACCAGGGAAGTACTCACTTGGCAATAGCACAGGTTCCGTCGTCAGAGGGTGTGTGACCGTGACCACTCGCATACAAACGTGAATGCAAACGCATTTATCAGCGTTCGGGTTCACGTTTGTAGCCGAGTGGGAGAGGCCTGAGGCAACGAGAGCGAAGGTGAGGGTGCGTCATCATCGTCGCGTCGTCGCGAGGTGGGCGAGCATGATGGAGAGGGAAGAGGAGAGGGAGAGGGAGAGACGGCGTGTCGTCGTCGTCACATTGGATGTTGTTGTTGCTGCGTCGCAAGGTAGGCGAGGGAGAGGGAGAGGGAGAGGGAGAGGGAGAGAGGGAGAGGACGATGGCGCGTCATTCATCATTGTCGCGTCGGCCGTCCTCGTCGTTGCGTCGCGAGGTGGGTGAGGATGAGGGCGACGGCGCATCGTTATCGTCGCGTCGTCATGTCGGATGCCGTTGTCGCTGTGTCGTGAGGTGGGTGGGGGACAGGGTCGGCGCCGTCGTTGTGTTGCAAGGTGGATGAGGGAGGGGCGAGGGCGCATCATCGCCGTGTTCGGAAGGTGAGGGAGAGGGCGCAGCGTCACGGCATTACGTTGTACGTTGTCGTCGCTGTGTTGTCCTCATCGTCGTCGCGCGTGTTGTCGTTGTGGCAAGGCAGTGAGTGAGGATGAGGAGAGAGGGAGGGAGAGGGCGCGACGTCGCGGCGTCGTGTCGTACGTCGTTGTTGCTGCGTTGCCGCGAGGCAGTAGGTGAGGGCGGGGAGAGCGTGAGCGTGAGAGAAGGCAGGAGCGAGGGTTACGTTAGGGCATGATGTCACGGTGTCGTGTTGTACGTCGTTGTCGTTGTTGTTGCATCCGAGTCGTTGCATCGTCAGAGAGGGTGAGAGCGAAAGTGTGAGGGTAGGGTGAGGCGTTGTCCGATGTCGTCATCACGTCTGTGGGCGGCGTGACAGAGATGGTACCTACGGGTAAACCCGCACCCTTACCCGCACCCGTTCTCACGGGTGTGTACCCGCTCCGGGTACGGGTACAGGTCACCGCTCAGATACCCGGGTATATACCCGTGCTCTTGCCTAGTACTCACAAGTAAAGCACCATAAGAAAGAGGGTAAAAACCAAACAGTCCACTTGCGCGAGTTGAACTCGTATCATCTGACGCTTGAGCGGGCCTTCGACGACTGGACGACATTTCGGAATAGCTTGCGGACAGCGTCTTAAAAAAGAAAAGACGTGAGAACCTCGATAGCCCACTGCGAGTGTCAATCTCGCAGTTCGAGGTGTCGTCCCCTGCTATGGCAGTCAACTTCGAAGTCGACAACTAGGCTCCGCGGACGGTACTTAGCGTCGAGGAGCCGGTTAGCAGTAAACAGTCAGTTATATGGAACAGGCCGAGGACAGAGCTGAGCTAACCTCGAAATTGACAATCCGAGCGACCGCGTTGAGTTGAAATCACTAATGTGAATGACGCGACAGACTGTGAGCTACTCACAGCGAATCAGTATCACAAAAGGTTAAAACTGCATAGTCCATTTGCGCGATTTGACTCGGAAGTTGCGTCTCGTGGTGCCACTGGCATCTTGTGATCAATTTCCAGTTGACCACTAGGCTAGGTAAATCGGATGGGTGTCAACTAGCATTCAATTCAGCACGAGTAGTAAGAAGTATCATAGAAAAAAAGGTAAAAACCATACCTTCCACTTGCGTGATTTGAAGTCACATCTCGTGTTTCCTGCCTTCAAGTTCCAGTTGACCACTGTGCTAGGTGGCTGTTGTCGATTAGCATTAGACATTAGTACAAGGACGTAATGTATCATGGAAAACAGAGTAAAAACTTGGTGTCCACTCCCGCGATTTGAAGTCGCGTCTC
>JBBPOC010001159.1:0-11297 GCA_038091235.1 Tylopilus rubrobrunneus | reverse complement strand
AAAGCAGAGTAGTCAAAAATACGTGCCCGCTGAGTGATCATATAGGGATTATGGAATACACACGCGCGCTCTCAGGCTGTCGCAGCACTTCCGACCTGAAAATCATGGTGATGACGACGTTTCCGGGGGATTAGGCGTGTCTTACATGTTGCATCCTATGTATTCCTATCCCACCGGGTTTGATCCACTGGCCTTCGATGTTCGGCGTTACATGCGCGGCTCCATGATGGGGATAAGAACATGTTTTCATGCCCACTATGCATGATGCACCACTTGGAAGGTTTATGGTCATCCACTTTCTATTCTCATCCATCTTTCTCGCCAGGTGCACTGATCCGTAGGCATGAAGCCATAGCTCAGTGGGCAGGTTTCTCTGCAACGATCGCACAGCTTTGGCTTGGGGCGTAAACCATCACGGACGCCACAGCCCGCCTCAGATCCGGACTGGCTGCACAGGCAGAAGTGTGAACTTGAATTTGTACATATAAGGAGATCAAGTTTAGTAATGATTTCCTTACGAGGAAAGCAATCACCACGGGGTCGGGGTAGTTACCAACGGTCGTGCGGACGTAAACAACGTTTCGGTTTGTTGCACTGCCAGTTTCTCGGTCACTCTGTCCTTCGCAGGGTAAGACATCATGCATCATGACCGAGTATTCGCCCTCTAGGCTCCCTCTGACTATGTTCTAGTTGATATGCCCGAGGAGTAGAATCTAGATGCGGCCCAGGCCACCCTCACAGTTGTCAATGGGAATTGCGCGCACTAATTATTACATGTGCGGTTACTACTTGCTACACAGCACCGTGCACCTTGTCAACCATCACGCTTGGGAAAGTGCACTGCTCGTGGCCTTTAGCCGGGAGGCTATATTATAAGCACCATCACCAGATGGCTGAGGTTAGGCTCCTGGTTGACCTCCCTCCGTTTTTCTTCGTTCGTATTCACTGTTCCGGGCTGGTTCCCGTTTGGATTGTTTCTTCCTTCACGTTCTTTTTTATTCAAACCCCAACCTATTATGTCTGTTTCATTCACTACCCCTACGGAGGCTCTTTTGCAAGTTGCCCAACAGCATCCTTCGAAAGTTGCGGTCAAATGCAGAGAGGATCAATGGTCATACGCAGCCCTCTGGGCTCGTGTCAGGCAGATTGCTGACAAGATTCTTGATCTTGGTACTACCAGGTACTCAATCGGCCTTCATATGGGGTGAGTCCCGTCGTCACTTTTCCTAGACGGGGATTAATTCTCTCCAGCCTCGAGATCGACTACGTTGCTGCGGCTCACGCCATTTGGCTCACTGGCCACACCGTCGTCTTTCTTTCGTCAAAGTGGACACCTGAGGTTCTCCGGGCTGTCCTCGAGCGTGCCAACGTGCAACTTATCCTATTCGGCTACTCGGAGCCACCAGTTTTGTCGGGTGTCCGCGCTGTTTCTACTCTCGACCTTGTCGAATCCCAACGCCCTCCAACCTATGTGGACCCTCCTTCCCCCTCGGAGACGGTCGAAGTGGTCCCCCTGATTTGTTCCATCACCCCCACTAGTGGAAGCACCGGTGTTCCCAAGAGCATCGTTTACCCCATGCGTAGGAGCTTGGATGTACTGTCAGAAGAGTCTTCTACTCTCCTCCAGCCCATGGACGGACAATGGCTTCGCGGTGGAACAGTAAGTTTGCTTTTCGATGCTGTTCGAAGCGGAGTGTTAATGCATCCTTTGAAATAGACATTCTTGCGCCCACTTTTCGAGATTCGTCGTTTCATGTTCAATCAGACAACGTTATATCTCGATGCGTCTACTTCTGTGGCGGATCAGTGCAGTGCCCTCTGCGAGGAGCTTGAATCCACCCACAACTCTCAATTACTCCGAGTTCATTTTACGCCGAGTGTCTTCCGTGCCTTCGCCGACTTCGCTCAGATGCGTTCTGGTGGATCTCAGCTGCCAAAGGGTTTCGACCGTGTTTATTGGATGGTTATCGGTGGTGAATCGCTCAGTATCCGTGATCTTGAGCTCGCCCGTGTCGTATTCCCCAGTGCAACCATTGCTTGCAACTATGCTGTGAGTTATTTCACAAAATTGGTCGCAGAAATTTCCTCATGACGCTCTAGTGCTCCGAGGTCGGTTTCGCAGGCATCTCGCAGATGTTCATTTGTCCAACCGATCCTATGCCGTCTGCAATTTCGTTTGGCCCTACGCAAGGTTGCACAGACCTCGTCCTTCTCGACGGGTCGCTTTCTGTCATCCCCAAGACCCGTGATGGCGCGACTGGTATCGTTGCATTCGTTACGCACCAGAGTGCAACCCACTACCTGGCCAATGATGAAGCATCCCGTCACATGTTCCGCCCATGGAACGGAAATGACATGCTTCTCTATACGGACGACATTGGTTGCATGCAGGCCGACGGCACTATCGCTATCCGTGGTCGTAGTTCACGCAACGTTAAGATTAACGGCTTGTTCGTCGATCTGGATTACGTCGAACGCGCATTGGCTCCTGCATTTGTAGACAAATCGCTCGATGTTAGCAGTTTCAAGCTCGTCAAGTCTGGCGCGACTGAGAAGATCGTCCTCTTCGCCTGTACCGAGACCACTGATGCCTTGTTCATCCTTAAACATGCTCGCGACTCCCTGCGTGTCTCCCTAAACGATGATCTTGCGATGGTCATTAGTTCCGTGCGCTGTATCTCGGAGATGCCATTCAATGCCTCCTACAAGGTTGACCTTGCAACACTTCAGAAGATGGCTGATTCCATGGAGCCTCTCGCGCCTGGCCTCTCCGCGGAGCTCCCCACCGTCATCTCTCCTGCTTCCAAGGTTGACGCCCTCTCCGAGAAGATCGCAGCTGAGATCGCCAAGCTGTCCAAGTCCTCGGAGACCATCCCCACGGACATGCCCCTCCTCTACTCGGGCCTCAACTCCATCACTGTCGTTCGCCTCTACATGTGGTTGCAATCCGAATACGAATACGAGGAAGAGATGGCTCACCTATTCGACGAGGAAGTTACCTCCCACGTCCTTGCCAGCGAGATCTTCGGCGAGGAAATCACCGATGACTTGGAGGTGGATATCCTTACCGAGGCAATTACCGCTGAAATTACCAAGTTGTCCAAGTCAGCCGAAGCCGTACCAAAGGACATGCCTCTCCTTTATTCGGGTCTCAACTCCATCACTATGGTCCGCCTTCACATGTGGCTGCAGTCCGAGCATGAGTATGAGGAGGAAATGTCCCACTTGTTCGACGAGGAGGTGACAGCCGAAGTTCTGGCCAAGGAGATTCTAGGCCACGTGGAAGCGTTGGAGGATGGCAGTACGTCGGACACCGACACCGTCGTGGAGGATGGCGCCTCCGAAGTCCACGTCCTTGAGAAAGATCCCGAATTCGCGACCCACGATTCTATCCGGGTAGAAGACGTTCCTGAGACCGAGGTCCAAGTCTCACATGAGCCCATTTACGACTCCGCAGTTAGAGAAGACGTTGATGAAGTACGCGACGCCGCTGATGAAGATGCCGATTGCCAAATCGTCGTCATCCACGAGAGCGATTCAGAGGATTGCGTCAAGAGCGCGCGAATCGTGATGTCGTACCCCAAGCCAAAGAGTCCGTTGGCCTATCTCAAGTCACCTTCGCGGTGTGCTTTCCCTTTCGACGACATCCCCGACTCGCCTTCGTTTGACCACTCTCAGTTCTCGTACATGTTTTCCTCGTGGATTACCCCGTTGCCTGGCGAGGCGAAGTGGCGCTCGTTGGTGGATTCAGTCCTCATGCTAGCTGTTTAACGACATATGTATGACATATCATGACGCGTAGCATATCGGACTATCGGACTTTAATACATATTGTATTCAAGATCATTGTATTGGATGTCAGCAGGGCAATGTCTGCTCTCAAAGAACCCCAACCTGAAAGATCTCGCCCTGCAGAGTGAACATCCCTCTCGAGAAATCGCCGTTTATAGCGCGACATCGATCGAAGTACCCAGCCATCACGACGACCGAGAGTGGTACCCATGCCTCCACAAAACTCAGCGTGCGCTAGAGCAATGAACGGCGAGTGGACACCTACAGCGATTTGAGAGATGACGTCAAGTCCCACCAACGCTGCGGGGCTGCTCGATACGAAGAGTGCAACTACGACAGCACCGCAGATCGCGTAGATACAGCCCGATTCGACGACGATGTATATTGAAGACGCGTATCGATTGGGTGTGAAGCTCGTCAAAGTAGATATTGTCCGACGCATCCACCAGAGTCGTGCCACGATTGCCAGCATGACGGATATATTCAAGGTGATTCCGAGCGTGCATGCCGATATGATGAGGGATGTCGATGCCGAACCGTAGATCCCATCATTTGGGAGGGTAGGTACCGCGGAGGCCGCATAACCACATCCTATCAAGATGTCGAAGGGAGTACGTCAAGCGGATTGAGACGTATACGAACCCACGCAGCCAGTTGCTAATACGATCTATGGGGTAGTCTCAGCAAAAAAAACTTATGACAACTGATTTCGATAAATGGTTGCCTACAGGAATTAAGACGACCCTCCAATCGCTCATAAAAACCACATAAAGCCTCCAAATCTAATTGATAAGAAGGGTGTATCTCACAACATGTGATCCATACTCACCAGGATAAAATATTGGAAAAGTAACTTTACTGCGACTGTGGGCAAGACTCCGGCGCATACAAAAAATGTTGCGTACCAGGCTGACATACGTATTGTTCTTCAGTACACGTGGTGTGGTGTTAAAATTGAGCCAATATGTTGTGGAATAGTCGGGTACATCAACAGGCGCATAGACGAACGCATCGAGTAATTGTCGTAAGGATGCACCGACATGAACAGTGGAGAGAAGGAAGAGCGTCGTGGCCATCACCACGAGTACCCTGTCAATCATGATAAATCGACAACGTTCTATTCATATTGGACAATTTTGAACCCACAATCGCACGGGAGGCACCTTCCCTTGGCGCAACAGAACAAACATGCATAGGCCGTATGTGACGCAGCTAAAGATTGACCATTGATGAATAGCATTCAAAAGGTTTTGCTTCGACCACTTTGACTTACTTGACACCTTGGTGTGAATGGGTTCGCTGAGTATGGGGTAACAAAACGAAGAAGAGGCATACCGTACAAGACTGTCTCAACCCATATCCCAACGAGAGATATCTTCCCCATGGGAGGAAGACCGGCATTGGGGGTCGCCATTCTGTCCCCGCCGAAGGCACGAGCATGATGGCAATCTACTCATCTATTTAACATGTTGCGGAGATATGTAGGGGCTTGAAGCTGCCCTTCATTTCATCTACAACGGTCAGAGGTTCTGTTCAGCGAGATCTTACCAAATGATTGCTGTGCTCATTACAGCAGTCGGTGCTCGACAGCTCCGACCCATCTAGCCTGCGGATTTACCGCAGTTGGGAGGAAACCAATTCTCAAATCGGATCGTCAGCTGAGAGGAATAACGCTGATTGCCTAACGTGCATCACATGAAAAAGTTCCTGGGCCTGGGCCTCCCAGAGACCGCAGTTCGTTTTGCGTATGCTGTGCGAATGTGAAATGCAGATTAAGCTGTCTTCGTCCGAGTTACGAAACCAAGCACAGAAAGGGCTCGCCGTTGATGCCACTGAAGACTCCGGTGCTCGGCACTATGTCTCATCAAGCAACTTGTTGGGGCAATACCACTTACCGGAACCTTATCTGACATACGGGCGGCCGGTGAAGGTCGCATGACAAGATAACCTTTGGCTTGATCGAAGGATTTCACCGCACAGGTTTGTCGATTTCCCCCACCCGATGGGGATATTCACCGTTGGAGCGAGTCTTTGAAGGCGGCGCCTGAAAAGGATTGTTAGATTTTACAACTGGTGAATTCGATGTTTGGAAAGACGCCTTTAACCCAGGGCCGTCATGGTTCAGTGGCAGGAAAGGACCACACTGGCGATCAACCAAGAGAACGCTGAATGTATTGGAGGCTGGTGCGCAGAGGGCGGAGGCTCAGGTGGAGCGGACGACCTAAGGAATGGGTAAGGCTACCCATATAAGTAAATCAATGAATAGAATGAACGTGATAGCTTACCTCCAATCGTAGTGAGTAAGAGACTGCAGGGAAAGAAGTGTACGAGCGGAGGCGCGAACGGCATGGTGCCGTAGCAAGGAAATGCAAGTAAAGTGGTAACTAAAAGCCACTAGTATGATACTTACACGAACTTGAAGGGCTGGACCTTCGACTCCCAGCGGCTGGCAGATCGTCGATGGTGCTGGCGGAAGGAATGGGCCGGGATCTCTAGGTCTGTGAAGAGGAGATTGAATTTTGCCTGAGCCGATGGAGCTTTGACTGTCACTTTCAAATCTTATCTCTCTGACAACGTGTATGCCTACACCACATCATCATTTTGCGTCACTGGGCATTGTAGTCGACTCGTGTTGAACTTTCGAGCATTATACAAGCCATGACAAAGAACGAAAGAGTGGCAAAAGGAGTAATGCATGAGATGAAAAAAAAAGAGCGCAACACTTTTCTATCGTGGTATATAATTACTGAGGAAGCCGAACCGTGACTTGGTAGTGACGAAGTGCCCGACTTAGGTATCCGTACATTTCTTCCAACTTTTGAACTCGAAGAGCAAATAGCTGTGTCACAGACAACCGGTTCATTAATGGACAACCTTTGCGTGGACGTGACCAACGCGCTCACTTGCGACGTGGGATCTTCTGCTTGGTACAAGATGTTCGTTAGTTCCCGTATGTCCGCCGTGATCTGAAAGATGTTCAGCACGTGTCTCCCGGTGCGATATCTCTAGACGACATACCGCTGCCCACACGCTCGCAAAAATACCTAGTTTCATAGCCACTTCTTGGACGAGTGGCGTTGAGTCACGAAGGGTAGATTCAAGCTTCACCATTTGACTGAGAGAAGCCTTTTCCAATTCGTACTCAGTGTTGGTCGCCTTATATTCCGCGACCGCCACTTGATTGCACCCATAGTATGTGAGTGAATGCACACCCCATTTAATCACGAGGACCTACGATCAAACCGTCTTCGCGTTTCGAAGAATTGAAGTCCACAATTCACGATTTTCCCATATTCGGTATGGATGGGCTGATGTCGTACGTGAGTGGGTTACTACTAGTACGAGCATGCTCATTTACTCACCATAGTTTCAGCGACTTTTGTTGCCCATGACATAGGGATCACCAAGGAAAGCAGAAGCGCAATACCAGCAACAGCGACGTCTGCTGCGAGCTTCCATCCCACTTCCTTCACCTGTTCAACTCGTCAGGACCTACAGGCAAAATATTGGAGGTAGGTCGCACTTCTTGACTAACGCTGATGGAAGAGAAGATGAGATTATGAAAGGCTACTGAGCGTCCGACTTACATCTCCATAGCGGCTCTTGCATCACGCAGTCTATCTTCCAATTGACCAACCTTTTTAGATTGCTCTCCGATTCCGAGGTCTTCAACAGCTAGAGAGAATTCGATGATGTACGTGTCTAGAGCTCTGCCAAAGTCAAGGACTTCACATTAATGAGCAAACGGGTGTCCGACAAGATCTAGAGACAGCCTACACTCTTGACATAGATTTTGCGATGGCCGTGAAGTACCCTCGAGTGCCTGAACCAAGGTGAGAGAATAAAGAATTGGCGTAATATTGTTTGCAACCTACCATTGTCTGCTCTCGAATGATTTCCTGTTTTTCCTGTGGGGTCCTGTCTCGATCTCTCAGCGAAGGCAAGACCAGCTCGCGAAAATCTAGGAACGATAGCATAACCCAGGACCTCGACCGTTAAAGCTTCAAGTCGTACCGTCGACACTAGCCTGTGCTTCACCAGCAAACTCCCTGGATCGCCAGAGAAGTTTTTGATACGTCTTCGTTTCCTATGAATCCCCAATATGATGGTGCCATTGGCAAAGAGTGCCTACCAGATGATGTTCGTTCCACTGCGTTTCCAGAGCACAACAAGTGCTATAAAGCTCAACGCGCTGGTTCTGCTCCTTCGCTACCCGAGATAACTTTCTTCCGATATCGTAGAAGGCTTGCTCGATGACCAGAGTTGCTGTACACAGCTCTCCGATTTCCAGACAAAGAGCCTCTTCAATTGGAAGGTCGCGGGCCATGTCGGTCGGGTCCTGAAGAAGATCGGTGTTCAGTGCGAAGTTTGAAGGTCACCCGGGGTGCCACCTGGCTTCCGCGGGGGTCAGAGCCTGAATGAATACGAAATCCTTACTGCTCGATACAGAATGGAGGCGGCCATGAGGTCAATAGGGAAGGCTGCAAGATGCACGAGTGTCGGATGGTTTGCTGCTGGGGATGTGGATTATATCTGGCGCGTGTTCAATTGTGATGCACAAGACAGGGTAGCGAATGCCCTGGAAGCTTTCTAGGGTTGTGAACATCTTGGAGAGCATTTGGGAGGTGGTGACTGAGATCGAGCAATGAAATTGCCACCGAAGCTGGCAGGCCGCTGGCGGCACGAGAGCGCAAGGTTCGGACTCAGGTAAGGTGGAACATACAAATCCAGCCTATCGATGATCTTCGCTACCTAGTTTCGTTGCAGCTGTGCGAGTCCAAATGGCTTGGTGTGGGAAGCAAGGAGAAATGAATGGCGGCGATCAACTTCACCGCTTCCTGATCACAATACATCCCGGGCCCACCCGGCAAGCAAACCTCAAGGCCTACCCACTGGGTTTTCATTTCAGCGTTGTGAGATGACAATACACCCAATGACCCCAAACCTACTGGTCAGCAGGTTGCCGCACTACAGCTGAACGCTGTATGTAGTGTTTGCTTTTAACAACATTTGTTATTTCACTTTGGTCACACTCCTTCAGTGTAGTGTACGATGAGGAATTAATAGATTGGCAGAATGTTCATGGTGATATATCACATAGTCACAATACCTACGCCGGCATGAAGTCGCCGGGGATCGGTGCCCAGACGGTGACCTGGTAGTGGCGAAGTGCTTGACTGACATGTCCGTACATTGCCTCCAGCTTTTCAACGCGTTGGATGAACAACTGCGTGAAAACAATGGAATGGCATCAGTGATCAGGCTGTAGCGAAACCGTCTGATGTCCTCACTGGCGATGTTGTATCGTCCGCAATCTGAAGTTTGCCCTTTAGCTGTTGTATATCCCCCCTGATCTGAAATGCGTGATGTCCGGTCAGGGAGTCATGTCACTTGGTTTCCTAGCTCGAGAACGCACCGCAGCCCACACGTTTGCAAAAATACCTAGCCTCATGGTCACTTCTTGGACGAGTGGCCGTGAGCTATGGAGTGCACACTCAAGTTTCACCATCTGAGAAAAAGCTGCCCTTTGCATCTCATACTCGGCAAGTATTGCTTCGTACTGCGTGACAGCCGCTTGATCCCCACAGTATAGGTAAGTGACCCAATGACGTATATGCAGGAAAGAACGTACCATTGCACCGCTCTGAAGCCTTGAAAAAGGGAGCGCCAGAAGATTTAGCGTCCATACAACAGGCTGCGAGGAACTGAAGAGCTAGATGAGTTGGCTGCCATTGTTCCGGTCGTGTCATCTGCTCACCGCGGTCTCGACGGCCTTGGCCCACCACGTGGGGGTGACGAACGCAAGCAAAATCGCAACACCAACAGCGGCAACGTCTTCTGCAAACTTCCATCCTAATTCTTTCACCTGTCTATCGTGTCAGGACGTACTGATGGCATATTGAGCTGAAATCACACCTCTTTACTGATACTGAAAAAGAAAACGAGGTCAGTTTTGAACAGTGTCAGAGCGAATGACCCCACGTTGCCAAAACCTCTTTCGCATTGCGCAATCTCTCTTCGAGGCTGTCAACTCTCTTGGATTGCTTGGCGATCTCGAGACTCTCGACGACAAGAGAAAACTCGGCGATGAACGTATCCAGATCCCGACCAAAGTCAAGGACTACAGGCAGATCGATGAGACAGAAAGGACTTCGACGAAATGTGGAGATAGCTCACACTCTTGAGAAAGGTTTTGCGATGGTTGTGACATATCCTGAAGTACCTGAGCAGCAGTGAGACACAAAACAATGCTACTGATAGGATATACTTACCTTGAGCTGCATTCGAATGATCTTCTTTTTCTCTGCTTGGGGCCTGTCATGAGCCCTCAAGGAAGGTAAAACTAGTTCACGAAAGTCTATAACGCTGGGATGAGTCGCTGGTTCGGGCATCGCGGGCTACGACTCGCACCGTCAACGGCGGCTTGGGCATCTCCCGCAAACTCCCTAGAACGCCATAAAAGCTTTTTGTACGTCTATCTTGCATGTGAGCCCTGCTCGCAGTTCAAAATGAGAGATGTGCCTACTAGGTGGTGTTCATTCCACTGCGTTTCCAATGTACGACAAGCTTCATACAGATCAGCACGCTTGCGCTGCTGCTTCACGGCGTCAGACAACTTTCTTCGGATGTCATAGAAGGCTTGGTCGATGATGAGGGTCGCCATGCAGAGCTCTTCGATATCTGAACGAAGCGCCTCTTCGGCTGACTGAGTGCGAGTGACATTGGCGCGGGTCTGGTCCTTCAGTGTTGCTCGTAGATTCAATGTCGTGCGGTTCAAAGAGAATGTCTGGGCAGGGGTCTGGGTGGATTCCTGCGAAGGCTCATCCGGAGCCTCATCGAAGAGGGAGCATGTTTTCTCTGGGCGGTAAAGGACACAAACAGCAGCCATGGCGTCAACAAGGAAGGATGTGCTGCGACGTGTGTGGGTATTGGGTGGTAGTTTGCTCCATTGCAATGGCTTGCGCTAGCAGAATTATATCCAGAAGGCGTAAAGCTGCGAGACGGGATGGCGGTTGTGACGATGTGACAGGTCCTCGAGTTGGCAGTATGCAGCCATCCACGAGGACTCAGGATCAATGATGGGGAACTCAACAACCAGGCCCGAAACATGCGGCTATAGTCAGCACAGCCAAAGCTGAGGGGCCTGAAGCCTCGACATCCCCGGGCCGTCGGTGGTAAGTAAAGAAGCTAAAGAAGGTTCTCCGAGAGTTATCACAGAAGGACTCGGACAAGGCCGAGAGTTCGACTCCCATCAGGTCAGCCACGATTTTCATTTCAGGCTACATACCTGCGGTGATTGTGACAACGCGGGATTATCACAAACGTCACATTATTCAGATACGCCCAACTTGCCCTCGATCTGGGTTCATGTGCCCCAAACATGCTTCGTCACTGGCAGCAGGAGGCCGAAGTGCAGCAGTTGGATTCTCAACGCCTTTTCTGGCGGGAGAAGTCAACCGTATTTCAGTCGGATCCCTCATTCAATAGGATTCATCATTGCCGAC
>JBBPOC010001158.1:0-11299 GCA_038091235.1 Tylopilus rubrobrunneus | reverse complement strand
GACTGGGGCCACCCTGTTAGGCGACCTGCCGCTGGTCACCATATTCACCTACCACAGACGATACTGGCAGTCATGCTTGCCTTGGCCATCTCATGCTGCAACGACCAGTGACGCTGGTGTACATGGGCGACTCGAAGAGCATGATAGTAAAACATTGCCAGTCACTCCCCGTTTCAAATTGCCATCTCTTTGCTCCATCGGACTGTGGGCATTCACGCAGGAAATCGTGGTTCTAAACAATGTCTACGATTGCAGCTTTTGCATCCATCACTTGCACAGGCTGTACCAGAGGATACGATAGCATATGATTCGATCTAGCAGATTGAAATTACGCCGGAAAGATACAGCGCTCAAGGATTCACGCTGCGGGCGTATCGGTACAATGTCTCCCATGGTGGATGACCACCGTGGCCAGCGGCAAGATACCCAGCAACACCCCAACGACTGCAACAGTAGTCGACTGTGTGCGGAAGACTAGCTCGACGCCGGCCATGCAGGACGCCCCTAGGATGGGTACAGCATGCAGGAATCTCGACACGGCAGGATAATTCTGAGCAAATCGTGAGATGGTGAGGGGAGGGGGCGGCAGAGATCAACTACCTGGTGAAAACAGGCGTGCGTGGCAAGACGAAGACTGATAATGTATATGAGAAGCGCCAAGACCACCGGTTGTAACGTCTGGGACGTCGAGACTGCCAGGATGCTGATAAATGCGTGAGTCGCGCGGTGCCGGTACGTGGGAGACGAAAACCCACGGCAGGAGTGTTGTGAGCTGTGTTGAATAGGCGGATAGTTAGTTAGGGGTGGTGGGGCAAGTGCGAGATGATATACCGAGTTCAAAGAGAACCTGCGCGAGTCCTCCAGCTCTGTTGTAAGGTTGGAAGGGGGGCTGGGATGGTGCTGCTGTCCAGGGTCGAACTGCTGGGAGCGACGAATCTGATGCAAGCAGCAGATGAGACAGAGGGACATGATGAAGCCGGAACTTGAAATTGGGCTAGTAAACTGCGTCATCCGGCGGTTTTGTGCAGAGGATTAAATATGATTGTCTGTTGACAATAACCGCGCGTTGGGTTTACAGCAGTAGTGTAGAAAGCGCCGTAATGATAGAGCGCCGGTTGCACGGCGCTTGACAATGTTAAGCGCCACTGACGCACACACTGGCAGCAAACAGCATTTGCACAGGCAAGTATACGATGCAACCCCGATCAAGATCCCACATATACATCACTAGACGCTCAGCACTCAAGGCGCTTGCCTGCGAAGACGCCAACGAGCTCGAATAACGGTATACTAATATAACATTACAAGCGCCTATACCCACCCGCCCTGGCGCACCCGAACAGCATACTACAAGTACAACCACCACATTACTATGAGAGCGCCCACCACGAGCCGGATGCGAGCCTGTATGGTACAGGCGCGGGCCATCAAGATCGACTGACGATTACAATCGTGCGACCCAAATACACACATAGATCGCCAGGTGATTCAGATGTATCACAGCTGAAGCTTGAAGGATGACAACATGAGTATTTCTATGGAAACCTGCCCCTGCGCGCCGATATCCAGTGAAACAGAATTAAGGGAGACGAGCCAATGTTAGTGTTAGACTCTCATAGTCAACAACGCCTGCGAGATCCGTCGCACAGATTCCATGGCCCAGTCATTGCATTGATAGAATCATTGAAAGTTGGCTCTAAACAAAAATATACGGAACTTTGGTGCGATCTAAGGTTAACAGACATCTGTTATAACTGATGACTTACATACGTGTTTGCTGGATCACTCAAGACCTAGCCGGAGAAACGATCAAGGACGAACCTTCGTCGATATTCATGCCATCGTCCGACATGATGATGTGTGACAGGCGTGACCGTGACAGGGATGGATGTATGTCCGGGGTCTCGACGACTCCGTGCCATTGAGTCTTAACACCGCCAACCAAGGTCTCACCGACTGGCCCGGATCAGCAGGCTGGACTGCCAAGCGCAAAGTAACATACTAATTCAACGACGCTTTGTGAGTCTCCCGTTGACCAAAAAGCTCAAAAAAAAGGGTAGGCGACGCTTAGCCAAAAACAGTCTGCTCATTGAGCACTCATCGAGCGCTTATGGTTCGCAACTCGAACTACTATAGGCTCCAACTGGGTCTGAGCCGAAACGAGGGTATCGGAGTCGGATGCGAATATCTTACTTGTCAATGCTACATTCTTACATTCTAGGTCTACTCAGTTGCTTTTTCCGTGCGTCCCTCCACCGCGTTTCGTGACGTCATGTAAGCGGTCCGATCCGCCAGGGTCCTTCAGGTTCCGTCAGCTGGTGAGTTTATTCACTTACTAAGTTAGCACTACACTCAGTTTTCACTTCGCCGCTGCCTCAGATTGTCATGCTACCCTGGGAGCCGTGTTTAATTTAGCTCTGCGTACCTGGTTGACGCGTGCAGCACTGCCCCCGTATCGAGATCCCGATTTCCCAAACTTTAGACCACACCCGACATGACTCGCTTCTCACACACTGAGCTCTGGCCACCACGGTCTTCCGAGGGTCGCCATGTGCCCCCGCTGAAGAGTGAGTCCGCGCTCAAGCATTTGTGGCATGTGAGGACACAGTGTATCTCGCCAAGCTACCACTAAGGACGGGTAGGGCGGCCATCTTTCAGGTTTCCGGCGCATGTCGTGTCAGCTCGTTAGTTATTTTCCTGGGACGCACAAATTGATCCTCAGCTAATCCCACCGTTAGGTGTCTCTGTTGTGAACTATCCCTTGAAGTGTGCATGTTTCCGCTATATACAGGTACTACATAGATGCCGCACTGATATATTTTCGCTAGCTCGTCAGCTCTTCAGCTTCGATAGGTTATTATATCGTATCAGCATTCAATGTAGCGGACGTCGATGTGCCCTGCATCCGTACAGGTAGTCCTGTGGACGTATCCACACAATTTCCTCCGTGGTGAACGGCTATGGTGGCCAGCGGCAAGACACCAAATAGAATGCCAATGGTTGCGAGGACAGGCGACTGCACGCGGCAAACTAGCTCAACGCCGGCGATACAGGACGTGCCCAGGATGGGTATGGCATGGAGAAGTCTCGACACAATAGGATAATTCTAAGCAATGTTTTTGATCGCATATGTCGAGACAGTGCAGAAATCGAGTCTATTCACCTCGTGAAAACAAGCGCTGGCGCCGAGACGGAGACTGGTGGTATAGATGAGAAGGGCCAAGGCAGCAGGTTGCAACCCCTTGGATACCGAGACAGCAAGGATACTAGGGGACTGTCAATGACATTGCTGACACGAGCTAGTAGTAAGAAGGAAGACTCGCGGTAAGAGAGTTGTGAGCTGTAGTAATGATAACGATCGATTTTGTTAGGGAGGATGCTAGTACCAAGGGGTTCAGGATGGCATACCAAGCTCAAAGAAAATCTACGGGAATCTTCGAGTTCTGTTGTGAGGTCGGGTAGGTCATTCGCAATGTGTTGCTGTCCCAAATGGGAGCGATGAAGCCTGCGAAGGAAGCACATGAGGCAGAACGACATGACAAGGCTAGATGCGAATATGAGGCTGCCAATGGGCTTGAATTTTGAGTGGGTTTGAGTATCACTGGCAGCTGATATATATACTCGTATAGTACTTGCTTGCCCAGCCCCTCACCCCATCACGCATCTTCGGGTTCTACAAGTATTCAGTGCATTAACGGCATCAATCAACGTTCGCGTAGTAATACGTAACTAACTTGAATTCCACGGTTCAATTGTTCTCACACGAGTTTATTAAGGAATAGCTTCTTAGCGCTTATGACGGGCCCGGAACTTGTTCTGTCGAATTGGTCCCTTGAAAGTCCCACAGCCTGGCCACGGCATCATTGATTCATTGACGGCTTCCACAACTTCATCTTATCAGTTAGCACCTTCTCAGGCTGCCATGTAGACACTGTCCTCGAGTTTTTGGAGCATTGTTTTGCCTGAAAACCGGCCTACTTGCTGCTGCTCTGTTCTCTGTCATCCAAACTCCTGTCCCGGGCCCGGGCCTGGGCCTGACACCAGTTTCATGATCTCGGATGATCTCAGACTATGGGCGTCAACTGAGTCTGCTTTGTAACAGCTGGTTTCATATCGTTAGACCGCTTTCGCCAAGCTCCTACCCGGCCTTTGCTGGAGAGGGTCGAGAAAGGCGCATTACTAAGACAACTGAAACTCAGACAAGCCTTGCCAAACCCTGATTCTCGACCTCTCCGGGTAGGAGCTAAGCTGGCGAAAGCGGTCTAACGATATGAAACCAGCTGTTACAAAGCAGACTCAGTTGACGCCCATAGTCTGAGTAGTAGAAGGCGGGAACGTGTTCCGTCCAAGTCCCCACAGGGCTGTGACAGCTTCCATGATTTCATCTTATCATTTACTACTCAAGGCAGAGCACCTTCTCAAGCCGCCGTATAGACACAAACACTGTCCTCGAGTCTTCGGAGCATTGCTTTGCCTGAAAACTGGCCCGCTTGCTGCTGCTCCGTTCCCTGTCATCCAAACTCCTGTCCCGAGCCCGGGCCTGATGCCAGTTTCATGGTCTCGGATGATCTCGGACTCCGACTATGGGCACCAACTGAATCTGCTTAACAACTTCCATTCTCCGCACACCAACTTAGTTTATAGAAGATCAAAATGAAGATCACTGAACATGATTTTGGGGTAAGTTGTTTTTGGGTATCAACGAGGGCGTGGCGTACCATGAATTCTTGTCATGCTGTGCCTGAGCGAGCTCATGCAACGACACGAACACGTTGATAACTCTCGGTCAGTTCCTGTCCTTCAGGTTCACATGTCTCGGTAGAACTGTTCCTTGGAATGTCCGCATGTAGTATCGCCGCAACGGCCAGCGCCCTCGCTTTTGCCTGAGCTAGACGGGCGACTGAAAGAAAGCTGGGTATACGCTTTGCTCCTAGCATCGAGTTGCCCTTCGTACACTCGCCCTGTCCACGCCACGCTGCCTGATCGCTTCTGGTGATCTGGCCTAGCAGCCGCATACAATTGTCTAAAAGGATTCGCTGTCGATTCACCGAACCATGTAGAAAAAAATCGTACACTACTTTCTTTCATTGTCTACATATAAGTTTCCGCCATGTTTCAACACCCAGTCATGTTCACCTTGGCACCATCGAGACGAGCAGGCTCACTGCGACAACTGCTTGATCTTGATGATGATCGCTATATAGTAGACACATCAATATTAACTGTAGCAAGCCAAGAAAGTAGTTTGTCTTACATTGAGAATCGAGGCCTTGGTAAGGAATCTGCTCGCCGAGACCACCGCAGCCTTCCTTGACGGTGCCCATATACCCATAACGGGGAGTGAGCCCACGCTCAAGCAGCCACGTGCCAAACTTGGAGCCAAGCTGTGAAGCGGAAATGGGCGTGAGTCACTCGATCGGAGGACGATGATACGTACCCCAGTCTTCTGGTTGAACGACTCGACGACAAGGACAAAGGGACTCGAACCGATCTTTTTGATCGTCTATGGGTAAGTTTGTTCAATACATGATCGTTCCATGGAGGGCAGATCTGGCTCACCTGCTCATCAACGACGTTGAGCGTGGGCTTGTTGATCAAACCGACATCCAAGCCGTTCTGGCGGCATCGCAGTACAGCATCCCAAGAGCGGTACAACATCTCTCCGAATGACACGACGTAGCCTGCAGTGCCCTCTACGATCGTCTCGTCCTTTCCGGGCTCAAACTTGTAGCCAGCGTCGGCATCAAAGAACTTAGTCTTTCCGTCCTCCTTGAGGATGTAAGGAACCTTTGAACGCGTAGAGAAGACAAAGCGCAGGCCTCGTTCAAAGAACACCCGTTGCACGATAGCGATCATTTGCAACCCGTCAGCAGGGAAGTAGAGCCAGGATTGAACATCCGAGAGACCATTGTCGGCGAAGAACGAGTTGATACCAAAGTGACAAGTGTTATCCGCCATTTCATCAACTACATTGGCAAGGTATGTAAGACGATGATGATCCTTCTTCAGAATGACTGCATATGCTCACCTCCTGAATGCGAGAAGTGGCAAAGGACATTGCAGTTGTTCAGCCGTGCCATGGTGATCTCCGAAATGACCATCTCAAGGAACGCAGAGAAGGTGGAGAAAACACCAAACTTGTCAGCATCGAAACCGAAGCCTGCGGCTGCAGCAAAGTTGCCGCGCTCCATTATACCAGAGGGAACGAACACATCAGGATGTTTTTGGTGGATGACCTTGAGACCGGTCGAACCCTCCAAATCACCTTGTACAGATGAGCTGGAAGTTTTACGAGGTCATGTATGTCACTCACTGTCGATAACCATGACCTTCTTGGCAGCCTCTTCTTTCGAAAGCTTGTCCAGTACCAAATTGACCGCTTCTCCGAATATCGCACGGTTAGCTCCGGTCTCCTTACTGGATCCAGTGTAATTGTAGACGAAGGCAGAGGGTTTGATGCTGCCCAAGATATTGGTAACGACGTCCTCGGGGTATCCACGGGAAATCAGATATTTGGTTGCAGCCTTGACAGGGATAACGTCATGTCCATGCGTGCTTCCTTCAATGTCTGCGATACCAGGTGCCATGAGGCGCTTTGCGATCACTGGGGGAATCTAAGCTGATCGGCCGATTGATGTCCGAAGTCCATACATACCGGCGGCGGGACCATTATAGTTGATAGCGGATGCGATTCCGCCCCATAGAGCGTCGATGTCCTCGCCCTGCACAGTGTAGACCTTGAGACCGTGTCCTTCGAGCGTCTTTGACAAGTCGTATCCCTTGAGATAATCGGAAGGGTGGCCTGCAATAGTAACGTCATTGTCGTCAATCAAGAGCTTGATGTTCAACCCCTGAGCGACAGCGAGACGGGCGGCCTCTGCGTCGTTACCCTCTTGCTGAGAACCATCGGAACCAAGACAAAAGATGATCTTGTCCCGGTGTGCGAGGGCGACACCATTCACGTGTGGCCACATGTGTCCGAGACGGCCAGAAGAGAACTTGACACCAGGAGTAAGACCAAGTTCGGGGTGGCCAGGGAGCTTAGAGTTTGCTTCGCGGTAGTGGAGAAGCTGTTCCGGAGGAAGGTGTCCCTCCAGTGCAGAGAGGAGGTACTGGGTCGCGACGCGGTGACCTGTAGATCAACTCGTCAAAACATCTCCATGAGTAGCGTAGTGCAGCCGCGTACCAGCTTCATCAAAGAGGATTGGGAGGTATTTGTCTGCCGACCCTTCGAACAAGCTGAGTGCTATGCAGACTTCCGGGACAGTGTCGAAGGCACCACCTGTGTGTATGCTTTGAGCGGCTGAATATTTGGACAAGAGAGAATATTGACCTGTGTGTCCGCTCACGCCACGGGCGGCACCAGTTGCGGTAAATAAGACGATGACATCTCGAAGAAGCTGGATATTGTGCTTGAGGGTGGATCTCTGCTCCGCAGTCAGCTGTGGCTTTGATGCATCGAGGGTCAATCTAGAAATAGATCGAAGATCAGGAGACCCGATCTAGGCTCGACGAGAGGACTTGGACTGCGCTACTTTTTGTACTTTGAGAGGTCGATGGGGAACTTGCTCAGAGGGTTGGACATGGTTGAGATTGCCAAGGTTGTGTCCTCGACGATCTCCGCATCGCGCCCATTTATCTATCTTATGCGTGCGAATTTCACTGGCTACCGGGCCGCATCGATGGAAACGAATCGGACGGATGGAGCATGCCAACGACGCTGCGCAGGGTCTCGTTCACAAGGTGGTCACTCACTGGCTCCGCGACCGTCCCCATCGTGAGCATATTCACTGAGCAACCTTCCTTTCCAGTCTCGTCGATAACATGCCTCGGATCCCAGCACTGCAATCTTCATCTCAGGTTTATAATCAGCTAACATAGCCTGCGCCAACCAGAGGAAATCGTTGCTTCACGACGCAAGTAGGTGCCTGTTACACAGTCGGTATAATTGCGGACGCGGGGGGCCGATGAACGGAAACGGACGGGCGTAGCCTTCCCTGTGAGGTACTACGTTCCACTCTCGAGCCGTAGCACGCCCTGGCTTATATTCCAATGTGCGACTCGACCACGTGCCAGCAAATCTCTACAATCCATAAAGTTTGATTCCAGGCCAAACGAAGGTGTGTCTTCAATTTGTTCGCAATGATCAACTCAGGGAAGAGATATTGATATCCGAGTCTCTGTTCATCAGTGTTAGGAAAAGACAGAGGCATCACGATAGGCCAGAGGACTACAGCATCGGCGGTAAGACTCACTTTATGTATATTCGATACGATCAACGTCAGCACCTCTAACGCCCAAGTAATCCTGGTCTCCGAGTCGTTCTTGAGCTCATTTTCATAACAGTTATTTAACACTCATTAGCATTAATGTATTACTTAATATATTCATGTTGTCGAAGCACGTGACGCCTAAGTTGTCTTGGCCAATGACAAATGCCCATTGCAGTGACTGGTAAGTTCTTCTCTCGTCCTTGAGGGCAAAGTGGATAAACCTTGGACCAGTCGTCTCCAAGTCCGCACCGCCAGCAATAATGGCACAACCTACCGCTCCCAAAGCTCCTTTTGGCCAATGGACTCCTCCGTCTGGACAACCCACGGACGACACCTCTCGCCCAAGGACGCCTCCAACCTCGTCGTTGTTCTCCGTTCCGATCGAGAAGCCCGCGAGTTCGATCTTTGCCCCTACGACGACCCCTGCTACCACACCGCCGATGTTCACTCCTCCCAGCAAGGCCGCGACGACGACTGTTGCACCCCAGAGTACCCCTAGGCCATCTACTCACCCTTGACAAGCTCTTCCCCGTGCGCACCGAGCCTGGCAACACCAAGCCCTCGTGGTCCCAGCTTGACGCCGCCATTAACCAAGACGCCGTCGCTAGCACCACCATCGATGCCCACGGCAGAGCAGGGAATCCACGCAGAGTGTCTTCTTCTTGTAACCACACTGGCCAAGGAATTGGAAAATGTGAGTTCCTGTCTTGTCGCTGCAATCCTTCGTCTGGTGTTCATGTTATCGTTAGCTTAAGCAACTTGCGATGGGGGCTGCGGTTACCAAACCTCCACGTGCCCTTTGGTATAACTCCTCGCGTGCCCCACCGACTTCACGATCGGAACTGAACGAATGATGTCGCGAATTCCAATTCCAAATTTCTACATAGAAGAACGCGTTGCTTACAACAAAGACAGAAATGTAGCTTTGCAGTTAGTGATCTCCGCAACTTGGAAAGATTCCTCTTGCCCACTCCGAGGAGGAGTCCTCATCACACTGCGATCGTGCCAGTGGAAGCGTCAAATATCTTCACGCACGTCCCTCGCGAGCAGATTGGGTTTGTGACATCTGTGGTATCCGTATGCGTACCACAATTGACTCGCACTCTCCCAGACTGAAAACCGATGCGCTCAGTTGCGCGAAGCACAATCAACCATAGTGTCTTGGCCTCTTCACGCTGCAGAAGAAGTGTAAGTGTGTACTGTTCATACCTTCTCCATATGTATTATTTTCTGTACAAGCGACTGATACAAGTCACCCATGTGACGTATCCTTTGTGCATTATATTTCCGTACAAACTGTATCGAAGCTCATCATTACTCCGGCATTTGCCAACCTCATGTGACCATTTCAACGTTTGGATGTATGTCACCATTGTTGCAAGTGACATGAGCTACAGTCGTACGCACCCGAACCTGTTAGCTTCGTTTGACACGGACCTCATCACGGTCAAATGACGTCGTCTATGTAGCATCCAAAGATCTCATAGAATGATACAGTCGAACGCGGGCCCAGGTTTTCCCAGAGGGCGATGGTATTTTACATTTCGGAAATTCAACCATAGATAATAACTGGAAATACCATCACCTCCTGATGCGGGCCATTGAAAACCCATCCATCAGGTAGCTTAAGGTAAGGATGTTGAATGAGTTCCGCAGCGCTCGAGCGAGCATCAGGGTGACTGCAATGACTCCGTCAGTTTGGTATCGTGTAGGTGATACTGATGCGTACACCACAAGACATCTATCCTTGAAATCCACGGCGAGATCAGAAAGTATCACGTCGGAAGGGATAGGAGGCGTTTTCCCTTCGTGGGAGACCTAAAGTGATACATTAGAGGAGCAGTTCTTGGAGCAGTGTGAACAGCGACCATACCTTGAACATCACCGTGAAGAAGTCCTCATCTGGCCAGGGCCGTCTGCCTGTCCACATTTCTAAAACAACACAGCCCACACTCCATATGTCAACTTTAGCATTGTAGCCTTCCCTGCCAATAACCTCGGGTGCCATCCAAAACACACTGCCTTGCATCGGGGTACATGGTGCTTGGTCGTCGTCGGCACGCTTCGAAATTCCAAAGTCAGAAATTTTGCAGATGCCGGTCTTCTCGACCAGAATATGGTCGGCCTTGAGGTCCTGAGGGAGAGATCAGAATGGCGTTGTCAACTACAAAGAATTCGGTACCCTATGGATGATGTTCTTGGAGTGTAGATACGCCAAACCGTCTAGGATCTGAGCCGTAAAAGACTTTGTAACCTCTTCATCAAGCTTGCCGTGGTCTCGCAAGCAGCTCCCAACCGAGCCACCAGGAACATATTCCAAAAAGCTGCAGAATTTTAAGCCATCTGAAACATAGCAAGCTGAGCGCCTACATGCTAAGGACGTTCGGGGTCTCTTCGAATCCGAGATACGCAACGATGTGGGGATGGTCCAAGTCACTGAGTGTCTCGCTTTCCTGTTTCAGCGCTCGCACCAAACTAGCCTGACGACTGTCACTCTTGTCGCTGGCGGTTGTAAGTATCTCGACCTGCTTGACAGCAATTATTTCTCCGGTAGTTGCATTCAGGGCGACGTAGACACGTCCATGGGTTCCCTTGCCTATGAGTTCGCCGCGGACCCACTTGAAAATCGCTACAAAGACTGCTTAGAAGAATATATTCTCGATGAGTCGATCACCCACGTCTAGGGCCACCCGATGAAGCGGCAACCGCGGGTTTGCTGATAGGCGGCTTCGTCTGCGAAGTATTGACCTCTTCGACAGGCCCGCCCCACGGCTCTGTGCTCCTGCATAGCAAATTACCATACGACGACTTTGCTCTGGATGTACGATCGAGTCGCTTTTTATGTTCTTCGGCAACGAGACGAATTGATCTCTTTCCCCTGACATTGGGCCTCTCGCGATCGTTGGAAGAGAAGCCATGGGATGGATCAGCGTTGGCAGGTGACGTTCCTCCGGGGTCGGCTTCAATAACAGGTTTGTCAAGGTCGTGTTCGGGAAAGAAGTCCTCGAGGCGATCATACACATCCT
>JBBPOC010001157.1:0-11306 GCA_038091235.1 Tylopilus rubrobrunneus | reverse complement strand
TGATCCACGATAGTACCCATCCACACCCAGAAGCCAGACCATCCACAGCCAACAAAGCCTCGCCAGCAACTGGCCCGATCATTAAAGTCAGTGGACCAGAGTACCCGAGCGAGCTGTGCTGCGCCCAGAGACACTCCAAGATAGAAAGGTACTCCTTGGGCATTCACGATGCCGGCATAGGTAATGAGGGACATGGTCGACGCTGACAGCGCAGTCAAGATGGGTCGCGTACGTTCGCCAAACAACAACGCCGTCGATCGAATTCCGACCTTGACGTCGTCGACCTTGTCCTGTAAAGACACACGTGTGAGTCTCCGAACCCGACGCGCATTCTCGTGCACGTGAGACTTGCCTGATGCGCATAGATGGTATCATAGACGAGCGTCCAGCACACGCCGCCTGCGTAGAGGGGCAAGCAGACGTGCCAGTCGACGGTGCCTGCGACGGCAGACCAGCCTAGGAGCGCGCCCCAGTTGAACGCCAGACCTGTGTGTATGTGTGGGTGGGTCAGTCCCGCACCCCCGTGCGCGTGTCTTGAGCGACGCACCGAGGACAGCCTGTGGCCAGTACGTGATTCGCTTCATGAACGGGTATATGGTGACGAGGGAGAGCGAGGACGCGCCGAGGAGGATGCTGGGCGCGTGCGGTGAGCGGACGCGGACGCGAGGGTGAGGGGGGAAGTTACCTGTACGTGTTGAGCTGGAGGAGGACGCCCAGGCCGACCGTCAGCTGGCCGGCGAGGAACCCGAGCGCCTGGCGGCGCGTGATGTCGCCACGCGCGAGGGGCCGCGTGCGCGTGCGCTCTACAGTCGCGGGCAGCTGAGCGCGTCTGACGAGGTTGACGTGGGGAGGGACTGACCGACGGCCTTGTCGAGGTGCTTGTCCCACATGTCGTTGATGGTGCAGCCCGCACCGCGCATCACGAGCGCGCCGAGACCGAAGAGACCGAGGTATGACGCCGTGGTCGTGAGCGGGGCTTGGAGCGCGTAGGACGCCATGGTGATGGACCACGCTGAGGTGTGTTCAGCAAGGATGGACCGACAACACCCGCGTACGCAAAGACGTACCGCACGGGTAGAAAAGCAGCAGGGTCCCAATAGGCTTGTCAACCCTGGTTAGATAGATGTACGGACGCATGCTGGCTGGAAAGCGATCGACCCATGTCGTCGGTGGAGAAACGTTGGAAGTATAGCGAACGAGAAACCGCGGCGCGACGGGAGTCGGCCTCAGAGCAGCGCAAAACTTTGGACCACAACGACGCAGCAAGTGCGGTGTGGACCACGACGTTGGTAAGGACGTCTGGGTGAGTTTCCTCGCCAGCATGTCGCGATTGGAGAAAACCCACACAATTTCGTCTCCCGCGAGTCATGAAACAGGGTCAAAGACACATGGGAATAGCCATACACGACTCTTAACATACACAGAGAGTACATGCAGGACAATAGAAAGTGAGAGTATGCTTTGAAAGGATGCCCGAGAATAATGCCGGAGAAAAAAAAAGGCCGCCGATTGTTCACCACTCTTTCGCAAGTTTGAAAGACCACTCCCAGTCTGTCCATGCGGCATGTCAACACCCCCGGTCGCGTTTACGAGACTTGGCAGACATACCAGCATAGATCCCGCCATCATCGTCGACGACACGACTCTTGACGCTGTACGAACCCATGCGAGCGATGGTACCCGACGGTGACTCTTCGGGATCAAAATTCTTGATGTATGACTCGCCAGTGGGACTGGGCCCATAAGAACCAAGCATCTGCTCTAATTTGTCCACTAAACCCAGGTTAACCTACAGATCGTCCAACATTCAAGGTCAGAATCTCACCAGGGATACCAGCCTTCTTCACGATTTGGATATAACGGACCCCCTGATAAATCCGTGAGCACGTGCACGAGATCCCGACACACGAAATCACATACTGAGATGATCGAGTGGTTCACTTTGAACGAGATACGGACACTGATGCACATGAGACCAAGGTAACGACGGCGAACAGGAGACGACAACACACTTGTATTCGACGCCTTCCTTGATGGTGATGGGATTCTTTTTGATATCCGCGAGCTTCTCTTTATCCGCGAGGTTGAACACGAGTTTCTTGCCTGGAGGGAGCGTGGTCGAGTGGAGTTCGAGGGTGAGAACGGTGACCTGACCGAGGCAACGTTGGGTACGTGTGCCACCCGACGGACGGCGTGCGTACCTTGGGGAGGCTGGTGTCTCCGCTGGGTGCACCGGCGACGATGCCTAGACTGGCTTTCCAGCGCGCAAGACTCTCGTCTTCAGCATCCAGCTTGGCATACTCTTCGGCGGTCTTCGCAGCGGAAGGCTTGTAGCCTAGAAATCGGGGTGAGATGGGACCGGACTGCCTGGTGCGGTCGGGATACCTGGGGTGGTGGTTGGCTTGAGATCGTCGTGCTCTTCGTTCTAGATGTGGGTTTTGTCAGTCGACGGTGGAGAAGGAGGGACTGCAGGGACTGACTGAAGCCATGTTGGAAGAAAGTAAGGGAAGGTGGCGAGGAGCCTTGGATCAGCGTTATCATTGATTTCGCACGGCTGTTAATCACCCTCTCGGCTAAGACCAAGTTGCTATTGCAAAAAAAAACAAAACAAGAAATCCAGTCCGGCACTACATATTCAAGAAAACGAGCGAAGGTGGTATAACCGTGACGGTACACATATCTGCACGATAGCTGGGAAACGAGCGGACGCCTTAAAAGCACGAACAAATGTCACATCCGAGCGCGCACGTGCACTCGAGAATACTAATGGGTATATATCAAAAGTTCGACAGCTGCGGCGAGGTGACGTCGTGCATCCCCTCTGACCACTGGTTGAGTGCACAAAATCACGTTTCAGGGGACACACATACCGCCTTTAAACCAGCATTTGCCTTTGCTCAGGTGGAAACATTTAGAGCCGTTCGGGCAGGTGTGACCCCAGCAACAGCGGTCGCCATATGGACATTGGAGGCCTAATACGACGTGTAAGCAAAAGGGCGTCAACCTTGTCCGTCCAGCCCCGTACCATTTTTCAGAAAGTTACACGGCGCTTTTTTAGCATTCGAAGCAAGAGTCGCCAATTGATCCGGGGTTAGCACATAGTCATGAGAGTATTTACAAGTCCCCTGTGCGCATCCTTCAGCATCAGACAGACGTTGGTAACACTGCGTACTCACGCCTTTAGTGCAGGACATGAGGTAAAATTCATTACAAGGGGGCGGTGAATCTGCTTAGGCGTGTCAGTCGTCGGTGACATACGAAGTAGACTGTCAACACACGTTTGTGAAGCGGCTATTGTACAAAATTAGCACGACGCCACCGGACAGAAGTCAGTCACTTGCCAAGTTGGGGTCAATCAACTTGCCAGTCGACGGTGTTGGTACACTGGGAGGGGAGCGTGGGGTTGGCAAACCACCGGTTATAAAAGAGGGACTCAGAGAGATGTTCAAAGGAGGGAGGTGGTGGTGAGAAGCACTGGGAGGTGGTGTGGTTTGATGTGTCATGAATACATTGTCGACATAGAGTGTAGGTAGGCGAAATCGGGGGGAGTGTTTTGAACTGGCACCCGCTGCTTCAAGGAAGGCCAGTTTGCACACTAGGCCATCGTTCTGGAGTGTGGCGATCGTCGACGCGTATGCACTATCCGAACCACCTGCATGGGCGTCAAGCATGTGTGCATGGCGTATCGTGGCAAAGCATCTTACCGGCAAGGAAAATTCGCTGTGTCTGTGGAAAACGAATGTAGGTTTGCAGATATTCTTTGATCACGTACGTTGAGTGCATGGATGGAAAAGACGGCGAACAAGCAACAGACCTGTTATCTTTGAAAATGTGGCATCTTTGCCATACCCGACATCCACCAACAAAAATCTCGGGGAAGCTTGGCTGAAGCCCATTGTAAAGGCCTCCAATTGTTCAGGGGTACATAGTTGATGGCGCTCGAGAGCGCTAGTGAGTCCTATCCTGTTATAATATATGGTAATCCAAAAGGACAGCTGCCCCAAAATATGGATGTCTTCGTTGGTTAAATAGTCGGCGACTGCCTTTGTTAGCTGCTGAGCAGCCAGACGACCGCCCTCGTGACCCTGCTTGAGGAGGGACTCGGTAAATACACAAGCATCACCGTCGATGACACAGAGAATTAACAAGCTCTGGCTCTGTTCGGGATGAGACTATGAAACTGGTCCGTGGACGTATAAAACGAACCATGAGGGACTCCATGGATGCAACCTGACTGTTAAGAGAGGCGAGCCTTGCTTTAAGGGCTTTTGCCTCGCGTTCTGCTCCCTCGAGTGCTGTAGCGTGAGCTTGCTTCCATACTGCTAGCTCAACCTCTAGCTCTGCGAGATGGTTTTCCAGATCGACGTTTCGCTTAATAGTCGCCGAGGAGAGGGCTATCGAGGTTTGTCAGGGGACGGGAGAAGGAGATTCATATGGGCACATACCCAGCAGTCGCGTGATCGTCTCGTCCCTTGCGAGGAAACGGGGCGGTGTAATCAAGGGCTGTAGCAAGACGCTCAGGACGTGGTACACTTACCAAACCTGTTGGCTGACCTCTGAGACCTGGGGAGTTGCCATAATAAAGGCAGGCAGGGAGAAGAGAAAATGGCGGACGAAAGTCGGGGGGCCCTTTTTTAAAGCAAAGGACGATGACGAGCGCTCGTTAGTAGTTAATCAGGCTAGATCGCGGGGTTCGACGAGCGAGCCGATAAGGGAAGCATTTTGATCTCGAGCCAGACTCGTTTTCAGTTCGCCTCCGCCGCGAATCATGGCGGAGGGTCGAGTACGTCAACGGAGACTTCCATCAAACATGACGTGAACATTAAATCTCGCCGCGCCCAACAAACAAAAAGTATCACATATATGTACAAATGATTCGGCAAACAATCCATCCTCGCCCGGGCTCAGACGCTGCGGTGCATGCCAGCTACAAAAGTCTAAGAGCGCTGTCTCATGACGCGTAACAGAACACGGACCAGCTTGAAACTTGCACTTTCCCAGTTTGAGAAAGTAACATATCGGTCCTTGCGGGCAAGCATGACCGTACACGCAGTCATCGCCAAACGCACAGATCCCACCTATCAATGAGGTAAGGAGTGCGTCAAATCTCGGTGAAAAATTAGCGGACCCTCATTGGTGACCTTGCACGGCGTCTTTTTTGCATTCTCGCTTAGTTCTTGGTAGTGCTCTTCCTCAAGGAGATAGTCATGACCATATTTACAGTCCGTTCCGTGTCGGCACTGCGCGAGGTAAAACAAAGTGCACGGCGCAGGGTTATCTGTAGCCACGAGGCGTGAGTCTAGAACCAATGACTGATGCGGATCAACCAACGCTTCGACAAGGGCTAACGGGGTAACGGAAACGGTGAGTCAATCGCGTGTTCACAAAAGGCTACCAACTCAACTAATTTGGGGTTGAGGCGGCGTAGTCTCCCTGGAGACGACAATCTGCGAGTGAACTGGATCAGTTGCGCCGGATGCGCATCGTTTGCATCCGTCGACGCGCTGCTGTCGCTGGCTTCATATGGAGCGGGTTCACTGCGGCCGGTTTGGAGAGCTGATTTATAACTTTGAATTGAGTTACGTCTGGGGAGGGGATTGGAAATATCTGTCAGAGGGTAGGCTGGAGTTGCTGATGTTGTTGATGAATTGGATATCTGGGCGCTGGCATTCTGGATTGCGGCATTTTGTGCTGCTAGCCTAGGTGTAGCAGGCAGGCCAGGTGGAGGACCAGATGCAATAGCTATGTAAGAGGGGGGAACAAGTTTCGAAGTGATGAATAAATCTGGAATGCGAAGTTCCGGGAGGGAGAGAGCTTTGATGTGGGAAGCGATGTCGGCATAACCAGGCATTAGAATGAGTTTGTCACGGTAACCCTCAGTGATGACTGAACGCAAGACGTTGACGTATCCATTGTCATGGGATCCTGGAAGGGTGATGGGCATACTGTGATAGAATAAGGCAAGGGCGATACCTCCAAATATAATTTTATGGGTCTGGGGAAGACGAATATTATCTTCGAGATAAACTGTGGCGCAACGTTGTTAAGGTGAGGCAAGGAAAGTGAAATAGGGAAGTGACCTTTAATTTTAGCATCTGCAGCCTCCTTGCTACCGCCGACATCGACCATGAGGAAGCGCTCGGCAGCTTGGTTGAAGCCAATGATGAAATCATCAAACTTTAGTCTGGCTGGGGAGAGGCCGACTCTAGCAAAGGTATCGAGGAGACCACGCTTGTTGTAAAATAGGTAGACCCAGAGGTGGAATTTTTCGTGGCCAGACTCGGAGGCAAGAAAGTGGCGCACATTTTCTGTGAGGAGCCTGGCAGCCTCGAGGCCGCCTTCTTGACCTTGAGCGATAAGGTCTGGGGAGAATATGGTGCCGTCGCCGTCCAAGAGACAGATGACGCGTCTCTCGTGTCCCTGGGAGAGCGATAAGGGGGAGAGAGGCGATAGAGAGGGGGACGGACCTTTAATGCATGTAGTTCTGCGTGGAGGAGCGCAATTTCCTCAGCTTTTCGTTTTACTTCATCCTGTGTGCTCGTATATGCAGCACGAAAAGCGCCTAAGCTGGTGGACAGTTCGTCAATACGAGAGGCGTATTCGCGCTCTTTAGAGAGCAGGATGTCAATTTCTGCTGCATTAGGAGTGAGTAGACGACGAAGGGAAGAAGAAGCGACGTTACAATGTAACTGAAGGAGAGAAGTGCGACTATGTAGAGGTGAGCATGAGCGGTGGAGAGGGGAGATATGCACTCACACTGGATGGTTCTCCATGATGTGAGCATGACACTGTCCGCGAGGCAACTTGCTGCAGGTCAAGCCATCACCCGTGGGAATATATCACGTGTTTCGTGTCCCGATCAGACACGCCGATCCTTTTGAACCCGTCCTCGTCATGTCCCTCTACACCTCCCTCGCCGTCTCTCCACGCAAGAAACGCGTCTGCAACAGCTCAGACGACGAATCGACACCAAAGAGACTCAGAATCGCGTATGTCTCTTTTATTGTCTTTAATATTACTCACTAACATACACCCCAAAGGCCACCCACACCTCCCCGTTCACCTCTCAAACCAGCACGTTCTTTGCCTTCCCATCTCGCCCGTCTCGCCAACATCCACTCCGCACTCCAACACGCCCTCTCACACGCCCTCGCTACATGTGCTGTATCCCCCTCAGAACAGACGGGCATCATCCGCAGCGTTCTCAACCACCTCTCCATCTCCACCTACTCTGGCTTCACCGCAAAGTTTGATGAGCATGACCTCAAGCGTCTCTGCTGGCTCTGGGAATGGG
The DNA here is from genome assembly GCA_038091235.1 of Tylopilus rubrobrunneus. Lineage (NCBI taxonomy): Eukaryota > Fungi > Basidiomycota > Agaricomycetes > Boletales > Boletaceae > Tylopilus > Tylopilus rubrobrunneus. The sequence goes on along the minus strand of JBBPOC010001157.1, from coordinate 4,012 downwards.
ACTCCACTTCCCTCCCCGCTACCAACCACGACGATCCCAATCCGTTCCTCGTCCCTACTGCTCCTCCACCAAAGGACTGGACGCGTGGGTCCATGGGCTTCATCATCAGTCCTGCCTCCCATTACTCAAAGTCTGCCGGAAAACGCGTCCCTGTTTACGGAATCGGTATCGAGGTCGAAATGGACATCGACAAGGGCATGACCGATGGTATGGCTGCAGTCGCAAGATGGACCGCTGACGCAGACAAACGGCGCGCACAGTTCCGTGCAAAGCTCGACTCATGGGTCAACGTACTCCGTTTCTCCCCTTTCCTCTTCTCCGTCAACTCACCTTTTCTTTTCAGAGCCATTCTGACACCACCCCCGTCCCAAATGTGCCCTTGGCAGACCTGCCTCAACTCGTCAGCCATGTCACCCAGCCCTCATCTCTCACCCGTGTGCTTGCGTCTGCATCTCCAAAGGGTGCAGCCGCCCTTGCCAATATCATTCCCTCTAGCCCTTCCTCTTCCTCCAAATCCCCCTCCAAGTTCCCCTCGAAAACTTCTACAGCTCGCGGATTCCCTGTTCCTTTTCCGACCGCGAAAACCCCCTCTAATGTTTCACCAACCAAGCCCTCCCTCCTTCAAACACCTTCCGCTCGACTCAAGCGGACCAATCCTCTTGCAGGCCTCCTCACTCCCCAGACACCTGCTCGTAAACGTGTGCAATCCGAGGAATCTGACTCACTGCCCACAACACCCGTCCACCAGCGTGGTCCTAACGCCGACACCGCACCGTCCACTCCAAGCACCTCCCGGCGTCAAGCCCTATACGATCGTGTCCGCCTCAAATCATTGACCTCCACCCCGGCCAAAGCCAAGAGCGCCGAAGTTGCAGGCGGCAAACTGACCAGGGATCAGATCCAGAAACTTGGTCAAGAAGAGATCCGCAGACGTTGCCTGCTCGGCCGCCTGGGCGGTGTGGCCGAAAGTACCTGGATGTGAGTGCAAATCATACTTATCAGCGTTCTGCGAGTTAACCTCACCAGGTTGTTCTCGACCCCAGTCGGATCGACCGCGACGCCAACTACGCGTAAGAGGAAAGCTCTTCCTGCCAGCGAGGTCATGGCTGCTGTCGTAAAATCCTCCCCAGTTCCGATGTCGACATCGGAAGCCTCTGAGTCCCTGAAACTGCTTACGACACTTTGTCCATTCTTCCTCAGACCTCTCGATATTAATGGTGAAGAATGGCTCGAAATGCCCCCTCCCGCAGCGACTTCGGACACCACGGAAGGCGCGCCCAAACAAGACTCGTCGAGCCCGACAAAGCCATCGGGCAGCAAGGTGGCTCCTCCCCCTAGCCCTGGATCGAAATTGTTTGGGGGTGGCCCCCCTGCAAGCCCTGGACCCAAATTGCGTCTGGATAGCGCAGAGCAATTGCTTACCCGGAGTCCTCGGAGAGTCAAGCGTGAGGCAGGAGGGATCCGGGAAGTCAGAGAAATAATCAGGAGAGAGCTGGAACTTCATGATTGACCGACAGTGCTTTCATCTACTTGCTTCGTTGGCTATTTGCGATACCTTTTTTCTCGTTTTGCGACACCTTGTAAGTTGTAACTCCGCATCTACATACTCAATTCAGCGACACCTCTACTCTACATTGACCAAGAATTCTTCCCAAACTTCATCGATGTAGTACAAAACGCTAATGTGACCACCACGCACCATCTTGACTTGGGTGTTCTTGTAAGTGGCAGCCAGGTACTCCGTCCACGCTTGGGGGGCGGCTTCGTCCCCTGCACTCGCTACCAGCATGACAAGGGGACGAGAATGTTCCTCGTCCAACGTATCTGGTCGGAATCCCCAGTCCGAGTGCAGAAGGTCGGGCAACATCATAAAACCCTCCCAAGATTTCGCCACGCTGCGCACGATGTTCGTCGCAAACCTCCTCTCCGTTTCGCCCTCCGCGATGCCGTTCTTTGCCCTCCACTGCGCATAATCCTCCCTCTCCACCGCGTCCATTTTGTCAAACAAGAATTCCCGGATAAACTTTTCCGCATTCTCGACCGTGGACACCTTTCTCACCATCATGAACGTCACAAGGCGGATGAACACCCGCCTGAGCGGTGACGGGAGCCACTGGCCCACCGGGCCCGCCATCACGTAGTTGCTGCACGTCATGTGCCGCGCATAGTCCGTGTGGTACCGGAATGGCGTGATCGCCCCCATGAGCAACACCCCAGCGATGCGCCGGCCGTACGGGAACACGTCGTACGGCGCGCCGTATAGCATCTGTGCGGGCACGGTGCCGAACGACCCCCCGGCGACGTAGAGTGTGATGGCGCGCGCGCGGCCGGGATAGAGGTGGTCGAGGAGCGCGGTCATGTCGTGCGCGAGGCAGTCGACGTACGCGGTGGACGCGGATGGTGGGGAGGTGTTGCCCCAGCCGGGGAGGGTGGGGCAGACTTGGTGGATGTGTTTGGAGGCGATGACGCGCGAGACACAGCTGGTTTCGCCGATCGTGAAGCTGCCGTGGAGATAGAGGACGACGGTCGTGCTGGAGGCGTCTCCGGCGGTGGCATATGCTAGAGTGCGACCGCCAGGGAGGGCGAGGGTGCGTTCAGCTTCTTCTGAGTTGCTCATTGTCGTTGATCTACAATGAGTCACTCAGAACGGTCAGTATTTAAGCAGAGGTGGCGCACAGTAAGCTATCCAGCCTGCATCCGCAGCTAGAGGAGTCATGCAGCCACTGACATGTACGCAGCCTGAGCTCGACCCGTTTGTCGATCCACAATGCACTAGCACTGAATGTTTTGCTCAGCTCCGGCATAGATCTGAAGTCTGTCAATGCCCGCTTAGCTCAGTGGTAGAGCGCGTCACTTGTAATGATGAGGTCGGTTGTTCAATCCAGCCAGTGGGCATCCTTTTTTTTCGCAAAACAAGGGCAACACAGGGCAACACAGGGCAACACACGTGTATGAAAGAGGGCCTAGATCAGTGGTCCAGACTGCCTAAAGTTGGAACGCGTGGCGAAGAATCTGAGTCACTCGACCATGCCAAGCCCGGGCAGCTTGACAGATCGGTCACACGGAATATGAAGTGGCGGGCCATGCCCTGCCATACCCATTGACAAGTATCCGGAGAAAACGCTAATGGTCAAATTGCACACAAAGTGCACCCAGTTCCGCCCGGGCCTTCTTCTCGTACTGCGCACAATCCACGACTCTGCCTTCCTTCCGACTCTGCTCCGCAGCGAATACCGTAAGATGACTCGTTAGAATCTCTCGAACGTCAACGCCAAGAACTGATTGATCGCCTACGCGCACCGCATCGATGAACGCTCGAATAAGGCCCAGATCACCGCCTCCATGACCGCCTCCCTCGTTGGGAGGATGGTGTGTCGTCTGCTTGCCAGTTCGGAAGTCGGTCACCGTGAACGTCCTCATATCGCCGACAATCTCTCCGTGCGTAAAGTGAAGACGGGTTTGACGCTCACATATCAGAGACGTGTACGCGACCATCGTGAAAGAGGCTGTGGCTCCTGAATCGAACTCGATGTTGACCACCTTTGGCCGCGGGATCAATAGGCTGTCAACCGCGAGAATGCGTCGAAACACATACTTGGTGGTCGCACACGTCATTCTCACTTTCGTAGACGCATTTACCGTAAGGGCCGTTGCGTAATGCTTCCGTTATGTTTTCAATGTCGGGTATACCGTCCACGAGGGTGCTTGCTGGCCAACGGGTATTTCCTCGGGACACGGGTTCCAGGTAAACTGCAAGACAGTTAAGGGACAGCACTAGTCATGTGCGCGAGGAGGTGCATACTTTTCTTTGCGCTGTAGGGACATTCATGCTCAATGGGACATTCGAGACATCGCGATGCACCTTCCGCTGTCACTGGCTTCTTATCTCGCTTGAAGTGACGCAGAGATCCGAATGAAGATACCCTGGCAGGAGTCGCCGGGGACAGCCAGTGACACAGAATGTCGATATCGCTGGACATCACCGCTGAAATGAGAAGCGCATCAAAGTGAC
>JBBPOC010001156.1:0-11335 GCA_038091235.1 Tylopilus rubrobrunneus | reverse complement strand
TGCTTTAAAACACCATGATGCGGGCCATGCATATGTTCCCATGCACCAATATATGTGGTCGAAATTGCATTCTGTTACGATACAGCAAGCATTTTCTCCAAAATCCCCAGCTGCCAAGATATCAATGACATAGGTTGACGTGGAGAGTAGGTATCTACGTGCGACATCTGGTTCTCTCTTCCGCGACCTATTCGGTATGCGGTGGAGCATACGCCGAAATTATCAGCAAACGACACGCTGAAATTCCTGTAGCTGTAGTCAGTATATGTTACATTGTCAATTTCCGACCAGACTGACACGATGCATCCTTCCCATCTCCCAATCGTCTTGCCGCTGACCACGTCAACGAACCAAGTTCCTCCAAAACGTTCGCTATATTGGCTGCCAACCTCGCAAAGCTTTGCGAGCAAGCACTTCTCCACCTCGTCTGAGAGAAGCTGGCTGAGCTGGGGAACGGATGTGATAGGTAATGTTGCCTGTGGGAGGTGCGCGGTCAGGGAGGACGGCGACAGGAAGGTCAAACGCAATGTCTGCCTGGTTGCAGAGGTCAGCCAACCCCATCGAGTGAAAAGAATGAAATCACCTCTCGTCGATGCGCAAGAGGGCTTCACCACCAATTCTCTTCAAAACGTTTTCTCCGGTCAGTCGTCGTTGCAGACTTTGGCCAGTTTCCCCAACGGGATCAAACCTCAGCGTGCATGGTACCCCAGCATGTGCCAACGCAGACACCATTTTATCAAGTTCAATCTTGATTCTGGTGCAGAATTGTTGGTACTGCAGTAGGTCAATGACGGGATGAAGAAGTTCAGAAGATGCTTGTGAGTTAACTACAGTGGGTTGCCGTTCAGAACCCGGAGCTGATACGCGTCTAGACTTGTCACGAGCGTGCATGGCCAACAGGAGAGCTTGCAGCGTGACGTGTATCAGATCACACGTCGCTGCTGCAAGGGTTTGGGGTCCAGAGGATGTTTCGCGAAAGTTCGTGTTGAACTCTACCTATTTCTCTATGAATCAGAGTAATCTGCGACTGTCTGAGACGTACCATCTCGAAGCGTAATTCAATGTCATGATCTACGTCTATGATAATTACACGCTCGGCGACTCGAGCGGATGAGGTGGGGAGATTGCTGGCTTCCCTGATTAAAACGGAAAATATTTCTTCATCCACAATTTCTCTTTGTGCGCCTGCAAGGGACATCTCCAATGTGGGATGTCCAGGAGATTCGACTGAATTATGAGCTGTGTGGGTGACACCAGCCGAATCCAGGGTGGTCAGTGAAATTCGCAAACGAGCTGATTGTCGATGAGGGAAAATGAGCATGTTCGCTTCTGTCTCATGCGCGGACAGATGAGCGATAGCCTTCCTTCGAAATTGTTTTGAGGCTATAGACTCCATATCAAGCGCTGTCAAAGCCCCACAACTAAAAAATTGTGCTCACATTCCTCCAGGCCAAACGATATTAGGAAGTCCTTGGCCGTTCTGTCTGCACCTTTGCCAGAGGGTGCCCAAGCGGGTAGTGGGGCGGGAACAAGACTCCAGTTGGCCTTCCTGATCTTGAGTGCATCCACCCAATATTTTTCGCTGTGTAAACGACCCTTTTCTAGTTTGGACGCAGCTTGCTTGAATACATCTGCAGCCTTTCTTAACGCCTCATCTTTACCCCCGATAGTCAACTGCGCATTAAATGCATCAACAGAGCTAATGGGTGGTGGTTTAGAGACCACGCTAGCAGTGAGAGAGGTCGAGGGCAATGAAGGTACAGGGGAAGGTTGATTTGGTGCCGTAGATGATAAAAGAAAGCTGAGGAGATCTCGAGCCTGTGTCATTTCTCCTAGAGCGATCCTGAGATTTCGCGTAAACAGTGAGGTACAAGATGTCACGAACTGTACCTACAAGAGCTGCGGAGATATCTCCATTCGCATTTTAAGCAGCTGCTCAGGTGACATGGTCAATCCTGTATTATCCACCGCGCGTTCGCCATCCTCCGAAACAGGCGAACTCTCTCGCGGTGGAGGTACGAGCGCGTCGCCTATTGGCAGCTGATCTTGACGCTCGAAGAAATCGATACCCCGTTCGGCAAATATTCTTCTAAGGTTCTCCCCGAGGACTGTGGTTGGATTGTCGATTCTGTTCCAGGATCAGCCAGTGCGCCGCCGCGGATAAGCCAGAACCCATACGGCTCGACGATTTGCTCGCCTTCCGGGGTGATATCAAGCAAGACTGGGATGCGCGCACCACTATCATCTTTGTAGGGTCTCTCGAGCGAGAGTTTTGTCTTTTTCCACTCCGGCTCAGACATGACGACGGTTGGAGCGCCAAGGGGCGACGGCTGAGTCATTGTAATGATCGACACGTGATCCGTGCAGATTTCGTTCCGTGGCTGGCGGAGTCCGGACCATGTATCTTGACACCAACCCACGAGTACCTCCATAGATATGGTCAAAGGTGCCCACTCAAACTCTGAACACTCCCTTTTAAAAAGGCGCAAAATTGAAGACGACGACGACTCCAATCCTCAGGCGAAGAAACCGCGCACCAGAGTCAGGTATGTATCTTTTTTCCTACTAAAAGTCTCTCCTCACCGCTGCCTAGCTTTTCCTGCGGTGAATGCCATCGACGCAAGCAAAAGGTACGTAGCGAGTGGTTCTCTAGAACGCATGCTCATCCCATTTTTACAGTGCGATCGCCAGATTCCTTGTTCTCATGTATGATCTCTTGGCGCTTATGATGCACATTTTTCTGACGTGCAACCCAGTGTATCGCTAGAAAGGTGCCTGAACTTTGTAAAGCTTACACTCCAGGAAAATCAGATCAAGATCTCAGCATACGACTGGCAAGGCTTGAACATATCATCGAGCTTGCGCTACCTCAATATTTCCACAGCCCTGCATCACCTTCAGTCGCTCCTTCAGATAGACACAATTGGGCCAGTTCCGACGGCCCTGATGAAGATAACCGTTCTATCGCCGACGAACAAGACCCCAGTGGAGGCACTTTCCAGAGTGGGAAGTGGTACGGCAACAGTGCTTCGGGAAGTGTTGCTCCAGCATCCGTATTGGAGCAAGTGAATGTTTCGATGATCTTCTTCATCCAGAATCTGACATATATTCCATTAGCTGGCAAACGTCGTAGTTGCCAGTTCTCATAAAGATCAGTGGGACCCTTCCCACCGTAGTACCGGTCACGGCGTTACGGCTATAGCGCCAAACGGCACTCACAGTGTGGATAACAAAACAACTCTTGCGAATCCTTCTCTTATAGAATCTGTGCGACAGGATTCTGAACCGTCTGCTGCCGACAACCTGAAGAGCCTTGTTCAAGAATGTGGGGTATCTCCACACAAAATATCAGAACTTCTTCAAGAGCTTCCTCCTCAACGATTCTCGGATGTGCTTGTTGATCATTACTTTACGTCTATGTGAGCGCAATCCGGCCAAGGTTCGTTGCCTACAAATTTATCCTTCTCGTAGAAACTGGACAAGGTACCCTCTGTGCGAGAAAGACTTCCGTGCAGCATATTCGTCTCTCTGTACAAATGGGGTCGGAGCGAACACCAATGACGCGCGCTTTTTACCCCTTCTGTTCGTTGTACTGGCCATTTCTGTGCGACTTGCGCCAGAATACCTTGCCGGAGATTTACGCACGAGGCGGGTCACTTCACTCAGATATTATTGGTCGTGTATGTTTTCTTCCTTTCCAAGTCTGCATGTCGAGCTGACACCCCGAGGAGCGCGACGATCGCTTCTCATTGCAGCAGCAATTCAGCCCGATTCGCTCGATATTGTTTTAACTCGCTTGTTGGTGAGTTGACAGGCCGTTCGTTTTATCAAGGTCTGTTTCAATTAGTTGTTAGAGCGCTCGATTCTTGACGTTTGATCGGCGAATTACGGAGTGTTGGAGCCAGCTTGGCGCGGCCGTGCGCACAGCTCAAGCCCTTGGCTTGCACCGAGACGCTGCACCCAGAGTTAGTCGTTCAATCTTTCCTTATATTACAAACACCTTCTGACACTCTGCAGGGACTGGATCCAGCTCAGGTTGAAAACCGTAGACGTATTTGGTTAGGGTCCATCAAACATGTCCCGTTGTCAGGACTAACCATTCTATAGGTCCTACCTGTATCATGCGGATCGTTCTTACGCCCTTGTGCTCGGTCGACCTAATGCCATTCAAGATGATTATACGTGCACCTTACCTCCCCTCAACGTCGATGACGATTTCTCTCCTGCTACAGTTCGCAACCCGCCCCCTCTGTCAAACCCCACAGTCATGACCTTTGTCATTCTTCGCCATCAACTGGCTGCGGTCATTGGTCACATGGTTCATCATTTCCAAAAAGTTAATACGCATAGCCACTACTCCGACGTCCTTGCCCTTGATGACGAGCTTTTGAAATTTGTTTGCGCTTTGCCACCCCATTTTGCATTGGAACCCGACACCTCCCTTGACGAGGCCATGCAATTCATACCCATCCACCGATTCCTGCTCATCACGGAGATTCTCTTTGTGAGGATCAGCTTACATCGCCCGTATTTGCTTCGTAAGCTGAGCAGCGATCGTTACTTGCGCTCGCGAGTTGCATGTTTCGAATCTGCCATCAAGGATTTTGAAGTTCGCAAGACGTTTCGGGAGAAGATGCCAAAGGAGACACGCGAATCTCTTCATAACGCATATAGGGAGTTTCAGACCGCGATGATTAGTGGTATCTATCTCGTTCTCCACCCACATGGGAAGGATGCGGGTATGATGCACACCATTTTGGACGACTTCCTCAAGGATCACGAGGGTGTCCGCGAAATGGATGAGACCACTCGACGGGAGCTCAAGATCATCGAGTTCCTGAAGGGTCGTGCTCTGCAGATCGCGGAAAGCATATCACAAAACCCAGACCAGGATCCACGCTCAGCAGCTGATCACCGCCTGTCCACCACAACAGTTTCACATCACGGGCAGTCCGCGTTCTCTTCCGTCCTTACAGCTACGTCGGGTTCCACATCTCCCCACCTATACTCGGCCTCCCCCTTTGCGCAGTCTCCTACTATACAACGTCTACAACATGTCTCTTCGGATGGAACACTCAGTTCACCCGCTGGCACGAACAGTCCGAGTGGAGAAGAGGAATCTGCGGCACAGTCGTTACTGGACCACTGGTGCAGTACGTTCAATGATAGCACGATTGACGGACCGGTAGGCATGCCTGCGCTCTCCTGGGGTGGTCCCGGCGGTGCAGACTTTGCTGGTTGGGTGGGCGCAAGTGCCAACGTGCCACTGTCCGTCGATCCGAACATGATGCCAACATCAGACGGTGACTGGAGTTACTGGGAGAATCTCGTTAGTCAAATCAAGCCCGGTTCCACTTTATAGATGCCATACATGCACACCCTATAACGAAGCAGGCTTCGCGTTCCGTAACGGGATAGTGTTAACTACATACACGAATGCTACCCCGATATATGTACTCCGCTATACAATTTCTATACATCGCCGAAGGTCCTTTGGAATGCACCATATTATTAGAGTACTTGTGTCTATCCTCTTGTAGAGTCCTTCGATGCACTGGCACATCCAGTGAGTGCCTTATATACAGACTGCGAAGTAGAACACCACTAATATTCTATGGACACATTTGGAAGATTACAGACTAACTTTACATACTTTGAAGAAGTCGAACTCCGACCCTGCAGCCGGAGTACTAAAACATGATGCGGCGACCTGGCCCTTCGCCAAAAAGGCCCCGTTTTGTCGAGAGACACACCGACTCTCGGCTGGCTTTGCTGGCAGCTAATCGTTTACGGGACGAACTCTGATTTACGCCGTCTGAACTTTCGGAATCGAACGTAGTACCGGTTCCAGCTCGGGTCACTCCATCATCTCTCAGGCCCCTTTCTCAGGCTGGGCCGTCGCCAAGCTATTTCATTGGCAAGCTGATTTCGAGGATATCATTTGCGCGGCTCGCAGTAACTTGAACTTGATGCGCAACGTACCAGAATGCGATCCGACTTAGGCGCAATGTCATAGGATGCCTCACTTTGACCTGGGCTTCACCTTGCTGCATTAATATTCAAGTTGCCGATGATAAAGGGAGCTGAAGTCCTCGGGCCTTGCCCAAGCGCCTACAATTTAAAGTTATGGCTTGTAACCAACTTGTAAGCTAGAATCTTTTAATTCGATAACGAGCAACAGCCATTGATCGCTCGTTCTAGTATGAAGTAACTACCTCACGGTTGCCAGCGGCGCGGCCGAACAACTAGTATACTAGTATGTGAACTGCCGGAGCACCAGTTATAACTTATAAGTCCCTTTTTTTCTCTCGAGGGTGGACATGGCACGGGTCTATCACCTAGTCTACTCTGCAGTCCTTGCGTTCGTGGCATCAGCTATGGGAACCAACCAAACTGCCGTCGAACTGCCGACATACTCGTCCTTGGACCCCGAGGACGATCCGTACAATCCACTGAGATATATTGCGTCAAACACTTTGACAGCCACTGCATTCTGTAAGGCCGCCCTCATTCAAGGCATGACCCAAGAGCTAATTAAAATCGCTCTAGCGCTAGTCATGCTGGTTGCACTGATACAGACCTTTTACACTTTCCGGTACGGTGCCAAATGGATGCTCGCAATGGTCATCTGGATACGGTGAGCACTCTTGCAACTTGCCACACAGCAGCACGGCACTGACTAACAGACAGTGTACGCGGTCGGTTTTGCGTGTCGTTTTGTTTTGCATGACCACCCCGACTCCCTGAAGTGGTACATCACCGAGTATTTGTTCATTGTGTTATCAGTGTGTCCTTTTGTGTTATTTGTATTTCAGCTCACCAAGTCTTGCATCGTAGCCTTGTGCCTTTATCGCGGCAAACTACGTCTTGCTGGGACAGCTCGCCAGATACATCCTGTGCCCTGCTCATCTTCTGATACCCGTGCAGAAATTGACACCTATTTTCCTGTCGTCGGATGTTACGACTTTCACGATTCAAGCCATCGGGGCAGGGCCGATCGTCTCTTCAGACCCGACTCTTCAATCTATAGGCAGGCATGTACGTTTCACACCTTGTAATCATGATCTCCTAGCAGAGTTCTGACCTTTCTGAAAAGATCATCCTCGCTGGTCTGGTGATCCAATTAGCGTCGTTCACTGTGTTTAGCGGTATTTACGTCCGCTTCTTGTACCGGGTGTACACCCTAGAACGCGATGTATGGGAACGTGACAAGGCGGGACCATGGTACCACGATTGGCGGGCTCTGGCCACGGCGTTGGCCATCAGCTGCGTTGGCATTCTTGTAAGCTTTGGTCACATTGGATTGACATACGATACTATAGTGACTAATACATGTGCTAGGTGCGATCTGGCTACAGAGTTGCCGAGTTCTCTCAAGGAACACAAGGTCGTCTCCTCACGGTAGAAGCTTTCTTTTATGGGCTCGACACCCTCCCTATTTTTGTCGCCATTTCCGTATATGTCTTGGTTTGGCCAGGATGGTTCATCAAAGAGCAGGCGAGGAGAGGATACGATGGACACAGGACACGCCGCTGGAAGCTATTCTGGTCTGATTCGAATTTACAAGTGAAGCCATCGGGGACCGCACTGCTGTAATCCGTTCTATCCTAGCCAAGCAGCCGTGCCGGAGTATTGCACAATTATGTCTGCCTTTTCTTGTTCCCAGTCATCTGGATCCATGGGTTTGACTCGGCTGTTCATGAAGCTACGTTCCGTCGGCTCTACTGTGATGACAATGTCTGGACTTTACTTCAGTCCCCGTCCATGACTACTGCGCCATGCTACCCGTTGTACTGATGGCCGGTTTTGGGCCTGGCACAATCAGGCAGGACTCAGGAGTCTGGGTTGAACTACTCCAATGGGAAAATAAAAGTCACAGTAACACCGAGTGTTTATGCTATTTGTGCCAGTGCGCAGGCAGTTTAACAATGAGCAAGACCGCTCCAGCGTGGATTTGAGGTGCGCATACGAACACATGTTAATGGTCAGGAAGACAAAAGATCCTATTGGACTACTTCATGGCTTCAACAGATCCGAGGGGAACCGTTCCGCACACTCACACTAGCAGGTTGATTGCAACCTCCGTGCAATTGAGGTTAACCCTTCTTGACTCACTTCTCTTCTGATGGGATATTGTTAAGTACCACTTCCATCAAGGACGGTGTATGTGCCTTCCTATGAACGTTAGTTCGGCACCGGGGCCGACCTGCTAACGATGTAATGGGCGCATCATGTGGTCATTCTCGGACGGAATATGTCCTACTCTCTCCTTGATCCATGGATGCTGTCCTCGTTCACGACGAATGCTAGGTAGTAGCTAGATTGGCAAGCAAGCAAGAATACTGGCCGGGGGACCCGGTGCCCGCCGGGCGGGTGTCGACCGAGCATCACGAGGACGGCGTTTTTCTCCTGCGAAAGTTTGAACGTGCAGTGGGCCTGGCTCTCAGGCTGAGATCTGATCTGGTAGCGATCAGGCCGATGGCTGTGCTGTCGGAAGTGATGCGGTAGTACTTATTAGAGCAGCCATAGTACATACTTACCTGGTCTGTTGAAGTTATCACCATGACAAGCTCTGGCCTGTTTCCAAGTGATTTTGGACAGTACTACTGGCCGCGTCACGTCACGCGTCATGCATTCATGTTTGAAGTACTATATTGTCGGTGTTTGAAATCGCTGTCGAGATCTTGCTCGGAACCAAGCCCCAAGCTCCTTGAGGATATCCTACTAAATCGTGCTTGCCAAATGCATCCACCCATCATCCCAGAGAACCCTGTTTCAGCAAATTTAAAACGCCTGGGTTGCATTCCCTGAAGTGGCGGTACTAGTACGCATTCGTCGGACGAGTCGCGCGCAGTCTTGTCCAAACGGCCCGAAGTTGACCCCTGTTGTCATAAGCATCTACTAGGTCAGAAGATCGCAATACTCGTTCACTTCTGGTTTGTGGCGACCATCTTCGGCTTGCTGTGAGACACAGGTGCGGATATGCTTAATCGTCCGCCGAGTACTATGCAGCTGACTTTGGTGACAGGCGACGATCGTGCTAACATTCTTACCATTAAGTGGCATCAGACATGCCGGCTGTGAAGACCCGAGACATGCCGAGAAGAAGGATTTCCTCTCATCTCCGAGTTAAGTAATGACGTATGTATCATACCGATCTCAGTTGCGTGGCATTACGCCGAAGACTAGCAGCTAGGTTCTCGCAGCTTCGATCCGGGTGAGTTGTGCCTCCCCGCTGCACACCCCAAATTGACACCGTGCAAGGTCTTGGTTTTTCTACTTCAGATACACATGCGAAACGGAGGTGCCTGGCCATACATTTCTGTAAAACAGGAGAGGGGTGCGCGTGGCGCATCCATATGGGGCCTGACGTTGTTTACACGGAAACATCGGTCACCGACAGGCTTTAATACCCACGGCCGCCACGAGAAATGTAGTGCCAGGATGGATCCGACGGAAGTCCACGACTCATCATTGCTTACGTGCGTCTAGCCGCCTAAGCCGACTGAGGTATATATGACGGACCCAGCTCAAAATACATGTAAGACTCCCTCTCGCTCTCCTTGATTAGTATGGCCACGATACTAGTAGGAGGATATCGTTCTGCCACAAACGCCTTCCTCCATGCCGTAATTCTCACTCTCATGGCGTCTGCTGTGGACGGTCAGACGATTACTGGACCACCAGCAAACCCATTCTTGGACCCAAAGGATGACCCGTACAACCCCCTCAGATATATTGCGTCAAACACATTAACAGCTATTGCCTTTGGTAGAATCAAGGTTACTTGAAGGTTCAATGGGCTAATTAGAATGATCCCAGCCCTCGTTATGCTGATCGCACTGATCCAGACCTTTTACACGTTCTCTTACGGTGCCAAGTGGATGCTCGCGATGGTCATCGGAGGGTACAGTAAGTGTTCCTTACTTGCGCAGTAGTGTACTTCTGAGCGATAAACAGCTTATGCGGTCGGCTTTGGGTGTCGATTTGGTTTGCACTACTATCCTGACTCCGAGGCGATATATATTTCTGAGTATCTTTTCATCGTGTTATCGGTACGACCTTTTGTGCTGTTTCAGTTTTGCCTCACCAAGTTTTGTACCTAGCCCTGCGCATTTATCGCAGCCAACTACGTCTTACTAGGACAACTGGCGAGATACTTGTCATGCGCTGCCCACGTTCTTCTGCCTGCACGAAAATTAACACTTATTTTTGTGGCCTCGGATATCACAACGTTCCTGATCCAAGCCAGCGGTGGAGGACTGTCCGTCTCTCACAATCTATCTCAGCGACAGACAGGCACACACGTAGGTTCATCGCACGAGCACCCAGTGGCATTTTTGACCTCACCTTTGCAAAGATATTCCTCGCTGGGTTGGTCCTCCAGTTAGTGTCGTTCACGCTGTTTAGCGGCATTTATATCCGCTTCTTATATCGGGTATACACGCTGGAACACGATGTATGGAAACGGGACGAGGCGGAGCCATGGTACCGCGATTGGCGTGCTCTGGCTACCGCCCTTTCTGTCAGCTGCGTTGGCATCCTTGTAAGCGCCGGTCTGATAACCATGCAATACTGGATCTGATGCATGTGTCAGCTGCGATCCAGTTACCGAGTTGCCGAGCTCTCTCAAGGCTATCAGGGCTATCTCGCTACGACGGAGGCGTTCTTTTATGCGCTCGACACCATTCCTCTCATTGTCGCCACTTCAGTATATGTCCTGTTCTGGCCAGGGTGGTTAATCAAAGACGAGACAAAGACACCACTTGATGAAAAGCTGTCCCAAGTGCCATGACTCACTAGGCTCCAAGCCAACTTAGAAACAGTGCCTTCCCATACTATATAGAGTGGCATTTTGGCGTTCTTGAATTCGGAACTGCCTGTAATATGTAGAGTTCCGTCGGCTTACAATCTAAGACGTGTCTGAATCCGAGTCGCCACTGGCACGCTGTGATTGCTCGTGATCACTGCTTGACACTTGCTGGGGCAGCCCTTGTTGTAACTTTGGCACGGTCTGGTTGACAACTGTCACGGCCGATAACTACGTGCCCTCATAAATGGACGATCACTCGGGTTTCACCGCGTTGACTACGGTGCAGTTGTCGGGCTCGGATGCCGGTGGGCTCATCCGCTGAACGTCCGTTTAGACGCACAAGAGAAGACAAGAGATCTATTGTTATCACGGCGTGTTTCAGTAGCCTAGTAGATTGGTTTTGGAATTGTTTCTTTTATTTTCTTTGTAGGTTCCTTGAATGAGTTGTGTTGCACAAGAGCTTCAACTAGCGGGCAACGAATTGGGAGTCGCGGTGGCCAGGACGTGCAGGTCATCCCATGC
>JBBPOC010001155.1:0-11345 GCA_038091235.1 Tylopilus rubrobrunneus | reverse complement strand
GTACTAGTAGAACGTTGGAGCTGTATTGTAATCATGATCCCTGGCAATAGAAAGACTAATACTATCATGTGAAAGATGAAAAGATCCGTATCGGGTGTTGCCACGGATGTGGCCCTTTAGGTGTTATATTAAAAAAATGAAAAGATGAACAACGCACAAGAGGTTGGACTCGAAGAGGGTGACCACCCACAACGATTCGATGGGTTCCGTCGCGACAAAGAGTCTGTGCTGCAGCGCGGCTAGCTGAGCGTGCAACAAGTCCATCTTGACTGGAAGATGTGGTGAAAGATGGTCAAGTCGTAAGTTAAATGGTTAAGTGATACGTTGACATAAGTCAAAGATTGTACACGAGAGATCTCTTCCATCTCCCTACTTCTGCCCGGCCATCGTCCTCGAGAGATTGTAGGCGGCCGAGATCAAGGTGACGTGTCTGGTATGCATCATCAATATCGTGCGCACGAAGACATGGATGATGACTAGGGTGAAGCCCCGAACGGCGTTACCGAGACTAGTAGCAAGACATCAAGCCCTAGTGAAATACAGGATGAACCCACCCTTCGCCAGCTTCCGAAATCTCCTCGGTGCACAATCCAACGTGGTTGGAGTACTGTAAAAAGTCCTGAAGAGAAGCGCGAATCAGCGTAAGAAGGGAAGTGTCTTGCTAGTCCTGACCTAATCGCGCGTTGCAACAATGGGCGGTCATACTCTCCAGCACGCGTGAGCGCCTCGACACACCTTATCGACGAAAATCAGACTCATGCTATAGAGTAGCGATACCCAACGTACCGCAACGTGCACACTGGCAAGCGGAACGTTCCTTCCTCTCCACCGACCCCATCATCACTCTCATTCACGTCATAGCGGTAAACGAGGTTCTGTCCACAGTTGCAGTAGCGATCCCACAAAGCACGCATGGCACTCACATTCGAGGTCAAGCCGCCTCTCTCCGGCGTCTTCAAGATGTGCTCGAGGGTACTCACGAACCTCGGATCGGACTATGGAGCGATCAGCGCACGGTCATCGGATGAGACACGTCAGACACGGACCGGAGTCATGAAAGGTACAAGCGGCGTGATGAGGATGGACGAGTCCAAGACTCCAGTCTCCTCGTAGCACTGTCCAAAGACTTGCAACTCTGGATTCCAGGCCTTGTGCATGATCTCTTCGTAAAGCTCGTCTCTCGCAGCAAGCCACTCATTGCGGTTGGGACACGGCAAGGATCGCTTGTCCGCGAGGCGCAAACCTGAAGGAGGAAACATTCACTGACCGACACAGGAAGTTACGCCACACAAATGTCTCGGTCAATAGCTACCCTTATTCAAACTCGTCAGTACTGGACCACATGTCAATGGTACGCAAAGAACTTACCAAAGCATTCACAACCCACTCAGTAAAACCTCGCCGTCTCGTATGAGACTTGCCTTTGAGTACTACACAAGTCTCAGTCATAAGCATATCGACACAGCGTAGCATGCAACATACCGTAAAGTGGCGTTTGTTTCTTCGAGCTTCCTTGCGACATTTACAGACATTCGGACCTGACACACTTTTCCCTGACTCGCATGGACCATATGGATCTGTCAGGAAAGTGAGCACGCATATCACCAAAACAGGAGTCAGAGAGACGGACAAGTCAGGTTTCTTGTAGTTCGTGACGACAACTGTAATGCAAGGACATCAGTGGATACACCAATGGTAGGAGTAATTTTTTACAGTCTACACTGTAATGAAGCGATGATCTCGACGTATGCTCCAATCAAGACGAGACCACTCACAGTTCCCGTACCAGTATCCTAGAAAGAACGTCAGAGTATGCGATCGGCTCTGACGTAGATACTTACCATGTCGTACGACCATTTTGCCAATCATGAACCTGTTCGTCACTCAAATTGGACGTCACGAACCAGAGGACGGCCGAACTAGGAACCCGTTAACTAAGCTCCAATCAAGACGAGACCACTCACAGTTCCCGTACTAGTATCCTAGGAAGAGCGTCAGAGTATTCGATCGGCTCTGATGCAGATATTTACCATGTCGTACGACTATTTTGCCAACCATGAGCCTGTTCGTCATTCAGATTGAACATCACGAACCAGAGGACGGCGGAATTAGGGACCCGTCAACCAATAAAACTTAGAACGGATATCTTAGACGTACCATCTGGCCCAGATAGATACAATCCATCCTTTTATCACAGGATCAAGCAAAGATCATTCGATCAAGACAAATACCTACAATTCTCCGTAGATGTCCTGAGTGCAAATACGTCAAAAAGCTAGGCATACCAATGGAGGGAGACTCACTAGCTGTGTGTGATCTGCGGCGCTGTTCCCAATTCTATCACACATTGGACCAATGTTCTCAGATCAACGGCAAAATCCATTTGCCTAACAGGCTTCGACTCACTGTGCCCATCGGGATGGCTGAGCTCTATTTCTTCGAGATTCTTACCATCTGGATGGTCCAAAATCAGTACGAACGCCGCTCCGAGTGAAGAGAACCTGCCATGAAAGGTACCTGACGTATGGATTATTGAGAATGTCATCGCTTCATCAACAAGAAAAAGAGACTCACATGATTTGAATAGAACCATCAGGATTCTCGTTCCTCAGTCACTCGAAAATGAAATCCATGTAGGCTTCCCCTATCGTCAGCGCTTGTTTATCAAGGCAACCATCGTGCTCACCACTCGCTTCCTGGGTGGGGCCCAGGCGGATGAGCGCATAGAGTGTGAACGACGAACCGCGAATCCATGATACGCTAATGAGAGGGGTTAAAGTCTAGACAGGCACGATTCCCGTTGAATATACCAACAATCCCTAAGGAACCATGTTCAACACGACCGACGATCAGCATGTATGGGTCAACATACTGGTTTCTCGTTCCTCTGATGTACTCTGCCTGGCAAGCTGAACGTTGGACTAGCAATTACGGGGCCTCAATTCCGGCATGTCATGTATCGGATCACAGGCGGTGGGTTCCGCCTAGCGGTTGGCTCATAGATCAACAGCTCGAGGGCGAGGGCACTTCTATGGACAGCTTCCTTCCAAGATCCTCGATAGGCGGATAGCCGATGCGTTCCACAAAGAGGCGATTGAACAACTCCCATGTAAAAAATCGATGTCAGGAAAACGACGGTCTCCGCGAGAGACAAGACATACTTTGGTCAACGCCGGGTCGTCGTCAGGGCACAACTTGGCGACGTATTTGATCACCTCTGCATAGCGTCAGCTTACATGAACCGCCAAACATACTCTCAAGGGGCACTCCGAGTTGATCAGCATGCTCTTGAGTAGCCCTGATGTTGGCACGGAAGCCTTCTTTAGGACAAATGCGGAATACAAATGTCACGCGTTGCCCGAATCGAGAGGTCGCAATACGTCGCGGAGCCAAGATGACCCTTTGAAGAGAAATCAAGGAGAGCAAGATTAACCTCTGGTCGATGGTGCTCTCCGCCACGTAACGGACGTCCACTTCGAGGTTTGGTGATCTTTGTTCTAGGCGTGGGATGGAACTGTATCATCTACCAAGATTTGCGTAGTGTGCTGGTCCCGGGCGTAGTTAAAGGCTGGCGCGCACTCGATGCGGAGTGGGACGTTGCCTCGGATGACCTGGTGGTAGGAACGTTAGCTAGAATTCTTCAGAGAGCGTTGGTGCGCACCTCGACAAGGCACAGCGGGCGCTGCCCTGGGGTGCGTGGGGCGTTCATCTGGGGGGTTGGCGGGCACGGCGGGTAGCACGAAAAGAGTGAGCGGAAGGGCGGGGCCGATTGTTCGATCATGGGGTCGGGAGCGCGCAGCAGCTGCCAGTGGATGGAGACAAGGCACCGACGGTGAGGGTTGCCAGTGGGCGCGCTTCGGGGACGGCGTCGGGCACGGCGGGCAGCACGAGGAGCGCGGTGATTCAAGCTCCGATGCGTGGCACAGTCTGGGGGCGGCCGTGTCACGTGGGCACTCGCCCCCCGAACTGTCCAATCTCCTGACTTTCTGCTACGATTGGAGGTAAGCCACTATGTTCATTCCACCCATTCATACATACTTGGGTAGGTAGCCTTACCCATTCCTTAGTCGGCTGCCTTCTGGTCGTTCCAACAGCATGATCATGTCGTTCGCCACTTGTCGCCGTTGCATCATCAAGCCCCCTCCAACTTGTAATGATGTCTGAAATCTAGAACACTGCTGTCAGATCAACGACGCCAATGATACCACACACCGCTAACCTCGTCATCGGCCCGGGGGGGGGGCTCTCCTGGTCAAGCAGCTCATCCGACATGTGGCCAAACAGTGGCAGCCTGAGCGTGGTTCGTCTTCGAGACGTGGGGGAGACATTGGGAAGAAATAAACACGAGGGGACGTTAGTCTCTCCATCAATCAACGAGATGAGAGACTCATGGCCCAATCCAAGTCCGAGTCGGTATGGAAGAGAGGGTTAAAATTTGACATCACAGTCTCGCAATATCTGTGTGAAGCGCTGTATGCAGCGGGTTGTAGTAGAGCAGATGTAGCTGAATCTCTTCTCGACATGGTAGATACCTTGAATGACATGCCAGGAGCCATCACAGAATGGGTACTTCGTGCGCCAATGGTCTCAGCTATTGGTATTCCGAGTGTGCATTCATTGTTTCACCGGACAATCATGATGTCTCTCCACACGCTTCGCCCTCTCAAAATACCATCAGAAATCCTCCACTATGAAAAGGGAGGACTTCCCGGAAGTCGGCCTCGAAGGTGATCAGCTTACCCAGGAAGAGCAGCGACTCGGACTCGGTTCTTCGACTCGGAATGGGCGAGATGTCGATCACTAGCGGGCGGGTGTGCCTTGATGCGACCTTCGGCCCCAAAGAGAAAGAGAAATGAGCCAATCATACGAGTGAGTGAGCTTCTGGGATTGATGCACCAGCGGTGCAAGTTGATGCACTCACGACACATTATTGATGCATGATAAAGTATCACGTTGTCTATTGTAGAGTGACTCAAACTGCATCAATCCGTGTGGACATCAGTAGGCTAGACTGCCAAGCGCAAAGCAACATACCATTCGACGACACTTTGTGAGTTTCCCATTGGCCAAAAAGCCCATAAACGACTCTAAAAAAGAGCAGGTGACGCTTAGCCAAAAGAGTCTGCTCATTGAGCGCTTATGGTTCGCTAATGAGTTACACATCATCGCCTGGCCAGAGATCCTCCAGTATGAGGAGTTTTTACCAATCAGAGTGACCCAAAGCCTCCAACAACGCTTCCTGCTCGGTCGGACTCGAAATGTAAGAGGTCTCTTTACTGCCTACGAGAAACAGGTACCAGTCGAGCTCGTCAGGATGCGATGGATCTTCGTCAGCAAAGATGAACATATTCCCGCCATCACCGTAGAGGACGTGCTTGATATCGCTAGCCGGAACATCGATGTTTTGGCACAGCCACTTCCTGTCACGAAGCCTGTACTCCCAACGTTTGGGAAGGGGAAAGGGAGGTGCATTGGCCAGCGCCTACAAACGAGATGCCGAGAGCGAAAGCTTGAACACGGGCTGCAGCTGCGATGGGGTGCATACCTCTTGCCTGTTCGTTTTCTTTTCCTAGGACGACAAATGAGTAAGATGTTTGGTGCCTGTGGATGAAGAACGTACTATCATGCGGATGATGGTGGTCAACTGTACATGTGACGGCAACCCCTATCAATTTGTGCTCTATAACGATTTGGTCTCTGGTCTGTTTGGTAATCAGAAACTCGCGAGTCACACACTGCAGTACATGACCCCCACACACGAGAAGCTGGGTTGCATTGGGCATGGAGCGATACGTGCTGGAAGAAGCACTGATAGGTGGTACCATGACTCTGTATTGACGGTCGTCTTTCTCTTGGACGTTCTCTCTCCATCGCAGCGTGGAGACCTGACTAGGAGCATCAGAAATTCGCAGGCCTGGACCTTCCAAGGATATCGTCCCCAAGGTGGTCCGGTTTTATATCAAGGACTGGAGCATGTACACGAACCTCAGCATTCCAAACCACAGGGAGTCACCCGCGATCATCTCAGAGATGGAAAAGGCAACCGGCATCTCGGCACACGCCTTGTTGGCACTGCAGCCTGGCTTAGATGTGAAAGACCTCCCTTGTCGAAGATGCAGCATATTCCCTACTCAGAATATTTTCAACCTCCCTACCGGTGGTGTATGGAGAAGGGACCAGGTCCTCGGATGACTATTAGCGCGGCTAGTCGCGAGTTCTGTTCAGAGGCGAGGTATCGTCGCGGATTCAACACGACCATTCTTCAATGCGGTGCTACCAGCGGCAAGTGACAGAGCAAGCGAGCAAAGACGTCGAAACGCTGGCTTGGTCCATCGTAGTCGCAAATGCGTATCATACCTGCCGCTCGCCTGACCAAATAAGTTGATAGTTAATGCAGACAGTGAGCATAATGATATCTTCTACGTCCAGCATATATCTGCAGAAAAACGGAGGTTTAGATTTCATCTGACCGTCATACCCCATACACCGCCCTTGCGTTCTCGTTGGCACACCGCATCACCTTAGCGGGACCCCATTCTTCAGTGCCAAGGGTGCCCGCCGTAAACTCGGCGATCCAGGGTATCATCGCAGTATGGCAGAGCGGAACACGACCTCCGTTGAGCGCGGGGAGGGAGCTGTAGATGTTGGCAGGCACCATGAACGGGGCGTCTGTCTCCAGGAGAAACCGCGGGCCGCGGACCGTCGTGGCTTCACCGGCCCGCCTACCGGCAGATTCAGATTCCGAAGTGGGGTCCGAGTCGGGCCGGGTTTTGCTCTGGCTCGCCATGTGACGCACGATCGCAGAGGTGTTGAGATTGGTGGTGTACGAGATGACGCCCGTAATCCCGATGTACAGGTTGGGAAAGTGGGCGAGAAGGCGCTGTGCAAACGCAGGCGAGTCGGTGAAGCAGTGGATGTGGATCTGTGGGTGCGCGCAGGTCGACCCGACTCAGCCGGGCGTACCCACAGCTAGGCAGGTGTAACAGACCTTGTGGTCGACGGGGACCTCTTGTTTGAGTATCCGCTCCGTGTCGTCCTCGGCCTCGCGCGTATGGATCGTGAGGGGTTTGCCGAGGCATACCGCTATGCGGAGTTGGCGCGCAAAGACGCGTTGTTGGACGTCGCGTGGCGAGTTGTGGTAGTGGTAGTCGAGGCCGATTTCACCCCATCCAACGCAGCGGGGGTGGGACATCGCTTCAAGGCTGTCAAAAGGATGAGACACGGAACGAGACAGTGAATACGACGTACATTGATTGCTCTACGGCGTCGTCATAGAACTTGGCCTCGTGCCTATGCGCGCGACGATGAGTAACCTCGAACACGGGAAGAGCAAGCGATGACGTACGGATGTACGCCTGTGTGAATGGGCGTCAGCTCGACCGACCACGCCAGACTCATCAACGTTTAGCACACGCACCCATCACGAACCAATAGTCGATTCCGCCCCAAAGCGTTGCTCTGTCCTCTGCACTGAGCGCTGAATCGGCGAGCTCTTTCCATGCGTGTTGGACGGGCGCCTCGCACCAGACGTCGACGATCGTCTTGACGTGCCGTCCGTGGTACACCCCTCGCACAAAGTCCCAGAGGGTGTCGTACTTGCCGGTGGGGTATTTGGTTTTGTAAGCGGAAAAGGTGGATAAGATGTGCGTGTGCGTGTCCACAATCGGGGCCGTTGCTGCGTCGGGGTTGGGATGCGCGGGAAGAGAAAGGTGGGATTCGTCGGGGATGGTCGTTTTTCTGTTCTTGTTTTTACCCATAGCGCGTCGGTGAGGATGTCGTTTGAAGAAGAAAGGACGAAGCGTCGTGCGAGGGAAGTGACTCGGACGCCATGATGAGACGGATAACATGATCAACATTCCCACTGACTCATGCTCACATGGTCGCATTTCCACAAAAAATACCACTACAAGCTAAACAGCCAACCAAGGAATATGGTGAATAGGATTATCCCGCTGATCGAATCTGAGATCTGATGGCCCAGGTGCCTGTACGGAGACCGACAGGCCGGTGCATGGCAACTTGAAGATACTGCCTCGCAGACTGTGATAGCGCAGTGACTCGCGAGTTTCCAATTACCAAACAGACCAGAGACCAAAGCACAGATTGATAGGGGTTACCGTCACGGTTGACCATCATCCACATGGCAGTACGTTCTTCATACGCAGATATCAAACGTCTTACTCATCTGTCGTCCTAGAAAAAGAAAACGCGCAGGCAGATTAGGCAAGAGGTATGCACCCCATCGCAGCTGCAGCCCGTGTTCAAGCTTTCACTCTCGGCATCACGTTTGTAGGCGCTGGCCAATGCACCTCCCTCTCCCCTTCCCAAACATTGGGAGTATCAACTGGATTCTAGGTTCTTTCTTTGCCAAACCATCGGTGCTCCAGCTAGCCAGATCAAGCACGTCCTCCACGGTGATGGTGGGAACATTTCCATCTTTGCTTACGAAGATCCATGGCATCCAGACGAGCTCGACTGGTACCTGTTTAACGTCGACAGCGAAGAGTCGTCTTACATTTCGAGCCCGGCCAACCAGGAAGCGTTGATGGAGGCTTTGGGTCACCCTGGTTGGCCGCAACGCCTTATGTTGAAGGATCTCTGACAAAGCGGTGACGCATGTGCGGGGACATGACCGGCGTTACAAGCCAGTACTAGTCCGCCAAATAATATGTAAACCATAATCAAACAGTGACAGCTGTACTGCCTTGCTGGTCAATCCACCGGGTTGAAAACGCAACTCTGATGCCAGTGTAGTCGTATTGGCAAGGTCATGTACTAGTAAGTATGCATGCATGAATGTGAAGCCTAGGTGGTCATACGTGCGAAAGGGTTAAGTAGTTCAAGTGGGCACGACCCCTGATAGACTGGTTGCAGAGTGGGGGCAGTACGACTGGGAGGGGGAGAGGCTTTCTGCCTTCATTGTGTCATTGTCATTGTCGCGCCATCGCGTTGTCGTGTCGACCTCGTCGTCGCGAGGTGGGTGGGACGAGGAGAAGGACAAGGCAAGGACAAGGCGAAGGCGAGGGCGCAGCGTTGCATTGTCGTCGTCCTCATCGTTGCAATGTCGTTGTGGCTATCACGTCGTCGCGTCAACGCGTCAACGAGGTGGGTGAGGAGGAGGGAGAGCGAGGAGAGAGAGAGAGCGAGGGCACGGCGTCACGTCGTATGTTGCTGTCGCTGCGTCGTTGTGTCGTCATCGTCGTGGTTGTCACAAGGTAGGTGAGAACGAGGGGAGGGCGAGGGCGCGGTGCCGCGTTGCCGTGTTGTACGTAGTCATCGTCGTCGTTGCATTGCGTCGTCCTCATTGTCCTCATCATCGTTAGAGAGGGGGAGGGCAATGGCGAGGGGTGAAGCCAGTGAAGGGCCGTACCCATTCCCACGGGTGTGTACCCGCGCTCGGTACGGTCACGTTGCTGACCATGCTCGCGTCAAGGGTACTAGTAGGCAGGAGCACAGGTACGGGTACTGGTAGCTGCCCGTACACATCCCTTGTCATACCCGTACCCGTGTACTGAGCTGTAGCCATGCGACGCCGACGCCGACAACGTGACGACGATGGGCATAACACCCAAAGGGCCACATCCACGGCAACATCCGATACGCTTTCAGCCCAAAATAACCTCGACATTGCCCGAAAAGGCAAAGTCAGGGACCCCTGGCACTTATAAGCGTAGGGACCTATTCGGAAGTCGCCGAACGCACGCCTCTTGATTGGCCCAGAGAATGTTTCGCACGGTTATCGATCCCAACTTGAAAGGGTGACCAAGGTCAGATATTTTCCATCGCGTCTGGAGCTCACCCCGCTTGCCCAGCTCCCCAGCCATGAGCGCGTGAGCGACCAGTCTTTGTCGTTCAATCTCTCCGCCCTCACCTTCGCCAGCGAAGCGATTGTTGTTGGTCCCGACGAGTACGAGAGGACCTCCTATTATAACGGCATCACTGGGGACGGCGACCACCCAGAACTCGTGTACCGTTCCGACTTCCACACTACGCCATTCCTCAAGCCCATTGGCAGACACGCCCATATCCCTGTCAAGTCGCTCCGCGGTGTCTTCGACACCCCCCTAAATGGTGTCTGGGACACTGTCGGTCCCCAGATTCGTGACCTAATCAAGGCTCGGAAGATCCACTGGTCGTCCGTCGACCCTGCGCGCTTCTTCACCCATGGACCAGTGGGAGAGGAGGCGAAGGGGAGTCTCGGTCCCGTCGTCATCTGGGTCGGCGTCAAGCCCGGCTCTACCTCCCCCGATACCGCCCACCATGTCTCCCAACAGATCCTTGAACTTCTGCTGCAGAACGGAGTCGAGGGTGTTGTGGTGGAGTGGCGCGAGGCGGTCCCGCAGAGGCTGGCAGCCCCCCCCCTTATGCGCCATGTCGGCAGCGGCGATGCCACCCACTATGTCCGTCACTTCCTTACTGCTCTTCTCGGCGTTCCCCTTGCCACCGAAGAAATGGAAGAAGAGGATTCTCAGGGCACACTTACCTTCTGGTTTCACGAGAATAAAGGCAAGAATGGTAACCCGAGCAACAAGGTTTACGGAGTCAGCAATTGCCACGTCCTGCGTAAGGACACCACCACCAAGTACAAGCACATGGGCGGCGGAACCAAGTGCCACGTTCGAGTTTGCGGGATGCGTCGATTCCAACGCGGCCTCGACGACATCACGAAGGCCATTGCGGATCACAGCATGCTCGCTGCATATTGGACGGGAGACATCGCCAAACTGAAGGCGAAGCAGGGGCAGGACCCGGAGACGGCGAAAGAGATCCGGCGGCTTCAACACAGATTGGACGACGAGAACGAAGCTGTCGCCGATCTCGAGGCCCTCCACGGCGAAGTGACGAAATACTGGTCCAACATCAAGCTCCACCGCAACATTGGATACGTTCAATATGCTCCAGCCATCAAGGTTGACGAAGAAGGCGGCACACGATATACGTCGGACTGGGCTGCGTTCTTGGTTGCGGAGGCGAAGGTCAAGGCTGAGTTTGAGGGAAACGTCGTTGATCTCGGTGCATTTCGATTGTTTTTCTCGCATTTACTTTGTCTAACAAAACAACCCTTATTCAGGATCAAAGTATTCTCCTCGAGTTCTTACTGATATGTTCTATCCTGTGGGCGGTGGTCCGACCACATTCAAGTTCCCCGAGGAGAGAAAGCTCCGAATCGAGGACTGCGCCACGGAGCAAGACCTCGCCGCTCCTGCAGAGTTCGACAGCGAAGGCCAGCGCTACCTTATGGTTGGCAAAGACGGCAATACCACCGGCCTCACCGTCGGACGCTACGCCGGCCTTGTTTCCTTCACTCTCAACGAAGTTGGCGTCGATTCCGTCGAGCTCGGTAT
>JBBPOC010001154.1:0-11346 GCA_038091235.1 Tylopilus rubrobrunneus | reverse complement strand
GGACGTGGAGGGAGGATTATAGGCGCGAGCTCTATCTCGGGAAGGATTGGGAAACCCTTGCTTACTGCATATACTTCGAGCAAGTTCGCTATCAGAGGCCTCACACAATGCGCTGGTAAGAGTTCCATTCATCCTTCTATTTCCCAATTGATTAGATTAGCATTGGAACTTGGGCCACACAACATTACTGTAAATTCCTACGCTCCCGGTCTGATCGAGACACCGATGAGTGAGTACCGATAATGTAATCCCAATCTCGGACTGACTCAATTTGACCAGCGGCCGGCGTATCTGGTCCTGATGGAATACTCGCCAAAGCGGATCCGGAATTGGTTGCTGTATGGAAGGGGGTGAGTTACCACGTGTCCTTCTTATCTTCAAGTGGCTATGTTCTCAAGCTGCCCGTAGCGCGCAGCCTCCAGAGGCCTCAAATATGATGGTAAACCAGAGGATATCGCAAGCATAGTGAGCTACCTTGCGTCGAAGGAAGCACACTTTATTACGGGCAAGTATTTGTTCATCTAATCTTTAGGCCGACTTGCTTATCTGGCGGATTTAAATTATATTAGGGCAATGTGTATGTTCTCCCTCTCTTTTTTGTTGGATCTTGGAAAACGACACTCAATGGGTGTGGCACAGATCACTGTTGATGGAGGAATTGTGCTGTCTTGAAGCCAGATGGCGACAGGATTTGCAATTCTGTCCTCTGGAGATGCTGAGTCTCTGAGATATATAACTACAAAGAAAATACGTTTGAGAGTCACTATTTCCACTGAAAAGTGGTGGCTGAGACCTGATGGCACGACCGGATTTGAGCTGAATCAGCTGCCAGTGATTGTGCGGTAGATGCAAGTCACAGCGGGAGGCGTTGCAAAGCTCTCTTCAATTCATGCGGGAGAACAGCGAGGTGAAGACTGGTTGTTGTCGCCCTCGTCAGAGAGAGGTGATACTAGTACTGGGACTCGCGAGACCTGCGGGCCGGTCCACTGGCAGGCGAGGAACGACTCAGGCTGGCCTTTCGGCAAAGGCCAAGCCAAACAACAGTAAACATATACGCAAATCCCGTTGACCCGCTTTCCATAGTGAACACCTCAGACTCTCGATGCAAAGGATCGACTGTTGGATCTACGGCGAAGATGCTCAAAACATTTCCCTGTCAAAATCTCGCCGTCAGAGACCACCGGAGAGCTCAAGAAAATCATCCAGGACAGTATACCTGAGCTTCGAAATGTGAGTTCGAGATGCTCTCCGGCTCTACCGCTTGCTTGCCCCTCAGGCCGACGATAAGCACTTGAAAGATAATTTCGAACAGCCTTCTCTGAGTAACGAATCGTACCTTAGCTCTCGTGTTTCAATATCTGCAGCTTTCCCCGAGGGTGAACAGGATTCAAGTTCAGAATGGGTTGCCGTCATCAGCGTATCCGATCCTAATCCCGGTAGGTCCTCATCTGCGTACATTCTATTATCTTCGTCAAGACTGATCACTTTTTTCAGCTTCTACCGCGTCTCGGGACCCCAATACAGCGCAAAAGATTCTTCTGAGCTGCTGGGTGCGAGGCGAGCCATTCAATCAGGTTTTTCCAATCAAAATTGCACCCACGGGGCTTGTCGGAAATTCCGTTTGCACTCTCCACGGTAGCAATTTTTCGGGCGCTACTTTTAATCGTTTTGTTGCAGAATATCGGATTGTTACGGTCGGTGCTGTTCGTTTCGTTGTGGGCAAGGCCAAGTTCGTTGACAGGCTACTCCCCTCAGTTATTCGCATTTGGTGTTCTCCGGAGGGTCTGGTTGGTGAGTGCAGGCACGTATTGTGGCACAAGGCTGCTGAAATTTTACAGTGGCACCTCGTACCTGACTGACAATCGGCTGGGAAGAAATACGCGATTTAAGTTGCAAGATTCTGTTCGCCAGCTATTTCAAGCTGAACCTGATAGTGGAAAATTCAACCAAACCTGGGTGTCCTGGATCTCAGTCCGAGGATTTGTTGTTACATAGGGTCCCTGCGATAGCAATAGCGTCAGTGATTCAAGCTGCTGACGAGTGATCGGGAGCTTAGCGCTTGGGAGTCACAGCCTAAGTCTGTTTTAAAACTTGACAGTCCTTTACCTCACTTTTGTTGCTTTGTGCGACTGACACGCTTCAACCGCTCTGTGGTCAACTGGAGTCCAGATTACCATTTCCTGTCAGTGCAATGACATGCCAGTAGTACATAGTGGCTCCTACTACCAGGGAACCTTCAATGCAATTTGAAAGTCGCTAAACGTGGCACAGAAACCTGTTTCATTGGTATTGTTTGGTCAACACGACGTCACCTTGTTTTTCACTGCTACGATGATCCGCCAGCCCAAGTAGTAGCCCCGACTCACTTGAAGTTCAGATACACTCCGGTTCAGTGCCTCTGACCGTGCCGCCGTCGCAGACTCTGAGGCTATTCATTCATGTTCTGATCGCCGTTCTTCTGGTATGTACGATGCTGTCGTACTAGGTCCTATCGCGGATCATGGGAATTTGCAAACGCTGCGTGTATTTTTATCGCTACCCTGACGCCAGACTGCCGCCGGTATTGGATCGCTTGTCGGGAAATAATTTCAGCCTAGAAGGTTCACACTTTGTTTGGCCGACGTGGCATTGGCGGCTCCAAACTGACCTGTGGATCGAATCGACCAACTTTCATCCACTAGCCCAGTCGATCTTAAGCTTGGATGTTGTTGAACGACAAGTGGCAGCAATTGACACCCATTCCTGCCGTTTCGGTTCGTTTTGGCCACTAGCAGTCAAGGTGAGTGGTGAGCCGCTTTGCCGATCCCCTCATATAAGCTCTGTAGTCACAGCAACTTGAAGAGTCACACGACAATATGCATTGCGTGATCATTGCCCTCACTTTGCCAATTCCCGCTACGCGGTGGGAGATAACTCACAATGTGACTTCCGTTGTCTGGATAAAAGCCCGTGCACTGGCAAGGTGCGACCACTCTTGGCTCAATTGCATGACAGCCATGGCGCATGCCCCGGTTCTGCCGCCATCGGACTGCTCATTGGTTTTCCATGAACGACTGAACTTTCATATGCAAAACAACCCGAAATTACCCATGTTCGTGTATGCCGACGATCAAGCACCTGATCATTCTATCACCGAAATAACCTTCCTCGAGTTCGGTCGTGCTGCCCACAGAATCGCACATGCTCTCCGTCCAGAACGCGCTGGAAATGAAGGGCAAGTCGTGATGCTCATCGCCAACTGCGACACTATCTTATTCAACGCCGTCGTGGCCGGGATGTTCATGTCTGGACTAGTGGTGAGTGCACCGCCACCTTGAATCGGGTCTTTTGGGTTCTCATTTGAGCTGCTGCAGCCATTCTTGGTATCGCCCCGAAACCCTGCTGCAGCCGTGGTCGACATGATGAAGAAGACCAACTGTTCGCGAATAATGGCTCTACGACATGCACACAACGACTTGGTCGAGAACATCCAGGAAGAGGTCGCAGGTCGCAAATTGGTGGTCGATGAATTACCGACGATTTCATACGCGTTCCCGAGACTCGGGCGAGAGGTCAAATCAGACCCCTTTCTCCCATATCCAGCGGCTGCGTCACGCCCAGACTGGAACAGCCCTTACATTTACATACATTCCTCAGGGAGTACCGGGTTCCCCAAACCAATACCATACAGTCACAAATTCCAGGCATGCTGGGATACGCAACGTCAGTGTATTTGTTCTCGCCGTATCACCATTGCTGATACGTTGCTCAACCCCTAGCCGTGATGCAATCCTGGAGGAAAAACCTGCCTGTGTCCAGTCGTATCGGTGTCATGGGACTGCCCACCTTCCATGGCTACGGTATCGGAGTTCAGCTTTACCTTCCTCTCATCTGTCTTGTGACAGCCGTTGTATATGCACCACGTGCCGTGACCAATCCTTATGCTTCTCCTGTCATACCAACGACCGACAATATGCTCAATTACGCCCGGTGGACTGGATGCAAAGTAATAATGACGGTCCCAACGTTCGTGGAACAGTGGGCTATCTCCCGGGAAAACGTAGAGGAGCTGAAGAAGTTGGACTCAGTTGTGAGTGTCATTTTCCCATGCGTTCATTACACTCGAGCAATCATACCCACTTCAGTTGTACGCAGGGGGTCCTTTGTCAGAAAAGATTGGGGATGCGTTATGTAGTGCTGGTGTAGCAGTAACCACGTTTTATGGAGGTACCGAGTTCGGCGCTGCCACCTACGTTCGAACGAAGAAGGACATCCTGAAGGATGGTGATTGGAATTGGATGCATTTCTCGGAAGACGGGCATATTAGGTGGGTTCCCTATGAGGACGGCACTTACGAATGTCAAGTACTGGTACGTCTTCGTTGCATTCGTTACTTCGTTCAGCTACGTGACAGACCCAGGCGCGCGAGGACCATCCAGTAGCTGTCGAGAACCTCCCTGACGTAAGGGGGTATGCGACGTCCGATCTGTGGATCAAGCATCCTACGAAGAACTTGTGGAAGATGTGAGTTTGTTGCACGATACTCTCAGCCATGATGGATCGCTGAAGGGTAACGTAGTGTTGGTAGAGCCGATGACGTCATTATTCTCGCCTCTGGCGAGAAGACTGTCCCTACTCCCATGGAGGGCATCATAAGTTCCAGTCCCTTTGTATACGGAGCGTTGATGTTCGGGCGAGGACGTAATCAGGTTGGACTTCTTGTTGAACCATATCCTGAGCACACTGTCGACATCAGAGACTACAATGCTGTTTCTGAGTTTAGGAATAAGATTTGGTACGTTTCGAGACTACCCTGGAGAGGAAAATGGGATTGAATATGGTTTGTTATCCTACAGGCCGCTCGTTGAGGAAGCAAATAAGACTACTCCAGCATTCAGCAGGATATTCAAAGATATGATTCTGATCGCAAGCCCAGATAAGCCTATGCTGCGAACTCCCAAGGGATCTATTCAGAGGAAGGTCACTATCAATGCCTACGACGCCGAGATCGATGCCTTGTATGCGTGTCTATCAATGCTCTCCTCTTTCGTCATCTCATCGTGATTGCAATCAGATATGACACTCTGGAATCCAATTCGCAGTGCGATGTATTTGCTGTTCCGTCTGCTTGGACTGCATCAAGCTTGGAAGGCTGGTTGACGGAACTCGCGAATGTGATCAGTGGCGGCCGCAGGATAGACGCCAAGACTGACATCTTTGCTCAGGGTTTCGATAGGCAAGACTTCGAGATTGCTGAATGCTTCTTGGTTCTGACACATTCCCTAGTTTGAGTGCCACATACTTGCGGAGCAGGCTTCTCGACGCCTTCCAAACATCACCGAATGCCACAACTCGCGCTGCAATTTCATGTATCACGCAAAATATCATATTCGAGAATCCAACGATCGAGCTGCTTGCAGCACGCGTTGCAAGTCTAGTCAATGAAGATGGAGCCACATCCGAGCCGAATCTGGATCGGCAACAGCATATTGCAGCGATGAATGCCATGATTGAGAAATACTCCGATGGTCTTCCTAGATCCCCAGCATCAGTAAACGGTGTGAAGAATCGCAGACACTCTACTGGTACCCGATCAACCGTCTTACTCACCGGGTCCACTGGTGGCCTTGGATCATTCCTCCTAGCGAAACTGCTTGGAAACCCAGCAGTAGACAAGGTGTACGCTCTAAACCGCCCCTCCTCTATCTCGATCGTGGATCGACAGAAATCAGCCTTCATCAATAAGGGCCTTCCTGTCGAACTCTTGAAGTCTCATAAACTTGTGTATGTTGTGGCCGACGCTTCTCGAGAAAAGTGCGGCTTGCCGTCCGCTCTGTATGAAGAGGTAATCGACCCTTTCCTCTGCCCTTTTGCGATGCTAAAAACCGTGACTAGATTCGGGAAGCCATCACAATGATCATCCACAACGCATGGCGTCTTGACTTCAACTTCTCCCTAGCCTCCTTTGAACCCAATATTAAAGCAACGCGAAACTTGGTGCATCTTGCGTTGGACTCCCAACATCACGGTTCCATTCACTTCCTATTTGTATCTTCTGTGGCATCAGCGCAATCTTGGTGCCGCGAAAGAGGTGCATTTCCGGAAGAAGTGCAGCTTGATCCGTCTTGTGCAGTTGGATCCGGGTACGGGGAAGCCAAGTACGTATGCGAAAGGGTGCGTAGAACCATCCTCAAACGGTGTGATGATGTTTAACGTGATTGTAGATTATCGTGAAGAGCGGTCTTCGTGCAACGTCGCTGAGGATTGGGCAGATAGCCGGCGGACCGAACGGATCGTGGGCGACGACTGATTGGGTTCCGATTATGGTCAAGTCGAGCATTGTTCTGGGAGCCTTCCCTGACTCTCGCGGGGTAAGCCATGGTTCGCTGATTGCTGGAAGTTTATGCTGAATGTATTCTTATCACTAGGTTGTGTCTTGGATGCATGCCGAAGATGTGGCAGCGGCTGTAATAGACATTGCGTTTGCAAAGGACACCCCTGAAGCGGTCAACATTGTGAACCCACAACGTCCATCCTGGACGAAGATTATTTCGTCCATCCGGTGTGCCGTTTTGGAGAGGAAATCAGGCTCACTCAACTGTGACGATCTACCATTGGTCTCATTCGCAGACTGGGTCACCCGTCTGGAGCATTCAACTAATAGTACGATGCCAGAGGACCTCGCGAATACTGTGAGTGTTTCTCACCCCGATCTGTGTGTATGCAAACACTCACGTTATTTCCTTCTCAGCCTGCGCTTAAGTTGCTCGAGTTTTTCCGAGGCATTTCAAAGCGCGAGGGACTGATCCGAGCCGATAGTGAAGTGATGGAGACGGGTATGCCTGAATTCAGTACTACGATGGCTCAACGAGTGAGCAATACCGTGGCACACATGCGGCCCATGGAGGACGTAGACGCCCATGTGTGGGTCAACTACTGGTCCTCGGTGGGACTTTTCTGATCCGCGTACTGACTGTCATATAGTTAATACATCATGTGAGTTTGAACTCTATTAGTAACGGTCCGTCATAATCGTCAGCCGCGTCAGATATTACGACTTTGCAGGTACTGTCAACTCAGTACTTCATCTTTCAAGTTGACCTGAACT
The DNA here is from genome assembly GCA_038091235.1 of Tylopilus rubrobrunneus. NCBI lineage: Eukaryota > Fungi > Basidiomycota > Agaricomycetes > Boletales > Boletaceae > Tylopilus > Tylopilus rubrobrunneus. The sequence goes on along the minus strand of JBBPOC010001154.1, from coordinate 4,259 downwards.
TCCCTCCGAGCGTGGGTTGCGAAGTTTGTTCAAAGTGCAACCCACTTCTCTTCGTTGCGGAACAACTGCCACTGCCAGCGTGCTGGCGGTTTCGGAATGGGACTTAAATGCGGTCAACATGCCAGGGCGTCTGATGGCGCGGCTAGGAATCGCCCTGCCTTCTAGCCAGACTGCCACTCGTGACACTGACAGCGTCACGCTCTAATAGTGGTACTCTCAGCTACATGGTAGATGTTCCCGGCGGTGATATCTCAGGCTGTTCGTAGGAACTTCTCGGCAAATGCCGGTTGCATGAACTTGTCCATCGGATAGCCACGCTCAGGCTCTTGCCAGTGTCACATCACAATTCTCCGTTTACTGTCGCAGTCCCACAGTCGTCACAAAACCGCTTAAATACTAGATATAGGAATTTCGAGATAGGGCTTTGGGTGTAGTGTTCAACGCTTCCGCTTGTCCGGAGTCGCAGGTGAAATTTCCGCGGGGAAACTCCATTTGCTCTTTGTTATTTCCCATCCTAGGCCTTTGTATCGCTGAAGCCAAGCGCGGGTATACGGGCTGGAGGCTGGAGCGCATTCTCTGTGCCGAAACCTTTCTGTGGCTTATCCTGTCAACAGAACTGATAGTCTGCAATTCAGCAGCACCCATGCGAGGTGAGTCTCCCTATACTCGGATCGTGCAAGTCCTTCCTAACCTTGTCGGACCCCTTAGATCAATTGCATAATTACAGTGGGACCATTTTTGATAGACGTCCCTCGCACTTACTAATCCACAATCTGTCTCTCAGATAGATGATCCGTTGGTTTCACTTTGAGGACCGCATTCACACAGCGTGACCCGCGTCTTTGGGCAACATAAAAGCTCTGCAAAGATGTCTGCCATTGTTTCAATTGCATCACAGTCATGTCGTCTGTTCCAGTATTTCCGCCGGCAAACTCGCTGCTCTTGCATGAACGAGTAAACTTCCACATGCAAAACAACCCTATATTGCCGATGTTCGTGTATGCCGATGACCAAGCACCGGATCATCCTATCACAGAGATCACTTTCTTCGAGTTTGGTCGCGCTACCCACAGGATCGCTCACGCTCTTCGCCCCGAGCGTGTCGGTGACGAAGGCCACGTCGTCATGCTCATCGCTAACTGCGACACCCTCTTGTTCCAAGCGGTCGTGGCTGGAATGTTTATTGCTGGTCTAGTAGTGAGTGTCCCGCCGCCATGAATTACAGAGGTGGTTCTCAGCCGATGTGCAGCCATTCTTGGTGTCGCCCCGAAACACTGCTGCTGGTGTTATCGACATGATGAAAAAGACTAACTGTTCACGAGTAATGACATTGCAGCATGCGCACGGTAGTCTGATAGAGACTATTCGCAAAGATATTTCGGATCGTGGGCTGATAGTTGATGAACTACCAACTCTTTCATACGCATTTCCGAAACTCGGGATCGAAGTCGAAGCAGACCCGTTTGTACCATATCCCGCACCTTCGTCACGCCTTGACTGGGACAGCCCATCAATTTATATGCATTCTTCAGGTAGCACGGGGTTTCCAAAGCCAATCCCGATCAGTCACAGATTTCAGGCAACCTGGGAATCGCAACGTTAGTAACTATTGGTTTTCACCATGGGCTGCCGCTGATCCCTCAATGCACACCCAGCTTTGATGCATTCCTTCGCAAAGATTCTCCCTGTTTCCGGTCGAATTGGTGCTATGGGGCTACCTGCTTTCCACGGTTACGGAGTCGCAGTTCAGCTATATATTCCTCTCGTTTGTCTGACCCCAGCTGTTTTATATGCACCTCGCGCTGTGACCGATCCGCACGCTGCCCCCGTCATACCAACGACCGACAATACGCTCGATTATATCCGATGGACTGACTGCAAAGTATTGATGACGGTACCAACCTTCTTGGAACGGTGGGCTGTTTCCAGAGAGAGCATGGAAGAGCTGAAGAAGCTAGAGTTGGTCGTAAGCGTCGACATCTTGTTCGCGTCTTCGAGTTAGACTTAAACGCAACCACCCAGATATACTCAGGAGGCCCATTGTCGGAAACCATTGGCAATGATCTATGTGCTGCTGGAGTCGCGGTTACTACGTTTTACGCAGGCACCGAGTTTGGCACCGCCACCTACGTTCGAACAAAGGCGGATATCCTGAAGGACGCTGATTGGAATTGGATGCAGTTTTCCAATGACATCAATTTTAGATGGGTTCCCTATGGTGACGGCTCCTATGAGTGTCAAGTATTGGTATGTCTTCTATTCAGTCGCCCCTTTGTTCAGCTGCCTGATCGGCCTAGTGCTCTGAGAACCATCCAGTAGCTATCGAGAACCTTCCTGACGTACGTGGGTATGCGACATCCGACCTCTGGTTTAAACATCCTACGAAGAACCTGTGGAAGATGTGAGTCTGCTTCACGGTATTTCCAGATGCATAATCAAACACTAGAATAGTGTCGGCAGGGTCGACGATGTCATTATTCTCGCCTCTGGTGAGAAGACTGTACCTGCTCCCATGGAGGGTATTGTTAGTGCTAGTCCCTTTGTTCACGGTGTCGTGATGTTTGGTCGCGAGCGCAACCAAGTTGGCATCTTGGTCGAACCATACTCTGAATATGCTGTGGATATTCGGGATGCCAACGCCATCGCGGAGTTCAGGAACAAGATTTGGTACGTCTTTGGGATTGCTGGTGGAGTGAATGTTTTTCTGATCGCGATCCCAAAGGCCAGCTGTTGAAGAAGCAAACAGGACTGCACCGACGTTCAGCAGGATATTCAAGGAGATGATTTTGATTACAGATCCTGAAAACCCTATCCTGAGAACCCCCAAGGGATCTATCCAGAAAAAAGCGACAATCAAGGTTTATGAAGCTAAAATTGATGCTCTGTACGTATTTCTTCAAGTTTGACCGCTTCGTGATCCATCTCATTCCAAGAAGATACAACGCTGTAGAATCTAGCTCTCAGTTCGATGGATTTGCTGTTCCGTCCGTCTGGACCGCGGCATCTCTAGAAGGCTGGTTGTTGGAACTTGCGAACGACATGAGTGTTGGGCGTAGCATAAATAGCAAGACTGATCTCTTTGCTCAGGGTTTCGACAGGTAGGCATTTGAGGTCGGTTGGCATGTTTCGGTCCTGACTCATTCCGTAGCTTGAGCGCCACATATTTGCGCAATAAGCTCCTCAATGCTTTACGGGTAGCGCCAGAATCCAAGGCACGCAGTGCGGTTTCCCACATCTCACTGAACGTCGTATTCGAGAATCCGACTATTGAACTGCTGGCATCGCATATCACCGGCCTCGTAAATGGATCTGTACCGTCAGATCATCTTGATCTAACACAGGAGCATATCTCGTCGATGAATGCCATGATCGAAAAATATTCCGGCAATCTTCCTGGATCTTCTATTTCGGTAAATGGGGTAAACGGTACACCGCAAAACGGCACACATTCCACCCGATCAACTGTGTTACTCACTGGGTCTACTGGCGGCCTTGGATCTTTCCTGCTTGCACGACTGATTGAGGATCCGGTAGTGGAGAAGGTGTATGCCCTGAATCGTCCTTCATCTACCTCCAGTGTAGAGCGCCAGAGATCGGCATTCACCAACAAGGGCATTTCTATCGATCTCCTGAAATCAGACAAGCTTGTGTATATCGACGCCGACGCCTCTCAGGACAAATGCGGCTTGTCACCCTCGCTGTATGACGAGGTACTTGACTCTTTCCTTTCTTACGTCCTTGTGTTGACGAAACCGAATCATCACCAGCTTCGGGGTTCAGTCACGACGATCATCCACAATGCATGGCGACTTGACTTCAATTTGTGCTTGGCCTCTTTCGAACCCAACATTAGAGCAACGCGACACTTGGTAGACCTCGCCTTGGACTCACATCATAGGTCTTCGCTTCGCTTCATCTTCACGTCTTCCGTCGGCTCTGCGCAATCGTGGACTCGCGAAAAAGGTCCATTCCCGGAGGAAGTGCAGCTTGATCCGTCTTGCGCAGTTGGACCTGGGTACGGGGAAGCCAAGTACGTATGCGAAAGGGTATGTGAAACCATCCTCAAAACGGCATGACGATATTTAACGTAGTTGTACTAGATTATCATCAAGAGCGGCCTTCGTGCAACGTCGTTGAGGATTGGGCAGATTGCCGGGGGACCGAACGGATCGTGGGTGACAACGGATTGGGTCCCAATCATGGTGAAATCAAGCATAGCCCTTGGAACCTTCCCTGACTCTCATGGGGTAAGTGACGAG